>JAYKAV010003232.1:1207581-1318971 GCA_035582835.1 Phoebastria nigripes
GGTGCTTAGGGACATGGTTTAGTGGGCATGGTGGTGTTGGGCAGACGGTTGGACTTGATGATCTTAGAGGTCTTTTCCAAACTTAATGATTCTATGATTCTATGATTCTAATCAGGTAAGACTCTACCTAGATTCCCAGTATTGCGATCAAACAGGAAAGATACTCTAGGTTTTTATATCCAAATCACAAGGACAAACTTAGAATCATAGAATAGAATCATAGAATCATTTAGGTTGGAAAAGACCTTTAAGATCATCGAGTCCAACAGTAAACTTAGGAAGGAAAGTCTGCGGGGTGCTTCTTTTAATGTCTTGAGGTCAAGTATTGCACACGATTATTTCTGGGTATCACTCTCCCTCTTAGATAAAGTACTTGTGTCTTGAATGAGAATAATATTAATATATGAGATATTGGTTTGGCCTTTCATGGTCTTACTTGTAGGTGGACAATGCCTCTTGGAAACATCATAAAAGCTCTTACATACTACAGCCTTTTAGTCAAGTAAACTTTTAAGCATGAAATACGATAGTTCATGGCAATTCAAATCACACATATTCTTGTCTACATTTACATGAGTATTCATTATAAATCTTCCCTCAGTTATTATTGTGTAAAATGGTAACAGAGGAGAATTTTATTTACAATCCTGCTTCTAAATTCATTTACCCTAAAGAAATCACATCATCCATCTGTAAGTCCAGCAAATTAAGTTCCCATAGGGCAGCTAGCTCTATGGAAAGGGTTAGAACATTTTGCTTCAAGTGAGAAACCCGGCAAGACCGAACACAATATTACAATAATACTGCAAGCTCTGGGCTCCATCTTATTATTATTAATCTTCTAACATGATCACTATGCAACATTTAATGTTTATTAGCAAGAATATTTATTCTGGAGTCAGGCATATTGATATTATAATAAGAACTCAATTTCATACATCCCAGAGCAATAATTAGATTTGTAAAAAACAAATATGTAGACAATGGTCAATAGATCAAAAGCGTTTATTGCACAGAGGTATCTTTTATGACTATTCAGATATTAACTTGAACAGGCTTCACACACTAAAACTAACTTACCAAGATGTCAGAGAATATGGGACATATGTTGATAGGTCACACTGGAGATCACCTAGGTCATGTCCTCATTTGTTATGAAATATATGGTTGTGCAACTGCAGTAAAATCTGATACTCTATTGCACTGAGTACTGATCATATCATTCTGATCACATCATAGTAATCACAGAGAACAGGTATGATTCAGAATATGTTCTATAAGGTAACTGATTGTAAAGGATGGCTTTCAAAACAATGGTAGTATTTATATATTCAGTAAGTTTTGTGCATGAAGAGATATATATATATTACTTGGAATTCAGATCATAAAAATCTTTTTTCACGTGTTAGCTCACATCTGTACTTCACTTACAAATACAGGATGATAATATGGTTACCATATTCCCAAAAACTTGAATACATCAGTGTTTTTAGGAAACGTTACCTAGGTTGTACATTCAAGATCTATTCCCATTTGTGAATTACCCTTGTAAATATATCAAAAAACTGTCTGAATGCATTTGGAAAGATACAAATAAATGCTTCTATTGCAATATTGATGCCTCTTACCAAACCTGGACACAGTATTTGCAATAAAATTCATCATATATTTAGATGACAAGTTTGTCCATGATTTCCACACAGTTGGTTTCAATAACATATTAATGATTCATATCATGCTTATTAATAAGTTTTTCAATGTTAAAATACTTTGTAAACATTTCAGATCACAGATTCTTTGCCAACTATTTGTTTTGAAGAGCCTTTCAGGTATTAGCTCTTATTATTACATGCGGTTGTTGCCTAAATCACACTGCATAGTTTTTACCGTGTGACTGAATAACAAACACACATCAAGTGAACCCATTTCTGACCTACATAGCAGGTAGCCATATGAGGGCAGGAATACGCTGTTCTGCATGTGAATAGAGCCATTCCTTGAAATACCCAGAAAACAAACTATTTGTTCAGAAGTTTTTCATAAAAGCGAATAAAAGGGATGTGAGGATGAATGAGTCAAAGAGACATTCAGAAAAAACACAACGTTCATGGAAATGTTCCATATTTTTGACCTGTTTTACCAATCACTGACTGGTATATCATGCAGTATATGATTTCCTTTCCTCCAGGAAAGGAAAAAACATTGCTTTTGAGTCATGAATTAGGAAAAGAAATTCATAAGCAAAGAAAATTGCATATTGGCAATACAGAAGAAATGAAAATTGCTAAAAAACAAGCTGACTTTGATATCATGAGTGAAAATGTTCCCAAGAACAAGAAGAGAACAGGAAGAGAAGGAAGCTGTTATGCAATGTGGAGTACAAGATTAAAAATAATCCTAGAGTAACAGGTATATGGATGGTTTAATGTCCTGGGACAGAGATGGCTTCACTCTATAACAGAGCTAGGCTCACATTTGGGGAATCAGCCCTGACTACCACCTAGCAGATTCAAACAAAACCCCATGCCCAGAAAGAAGGGAAAAAAGGGTTAGACAGCAGTTTGCTAGGTGGAAGGGGCTGTTTGCTAGAGCTGAAGGGAAACAAAGAAATGTTGTTCTTGTTATTAACTGGGCAGAACTGCCTTGTTCTTTTGTTGGTCAGAAAATAAACCCAACAGCTTTTACACTAAACACACCACGGTACCCATTCTCCTGGCTGGCAGGAGACAACAAACGCCTATGTCAGTATGGCCCCAAAGGAAAAAAAAAAACAGAACAAAACAAAATTCTCTCTTTTTTCAAAAATTAAGAAACAAATAAAACGTGCAGGAAAAACCACACAGAAATATACAAGTACTGAAATTGGAATGACTAGTTTATCTCCCCTCTAGGGCAGCAGCACACAAAATTTCAAATTTAAAAAAGACTCCATAGCTAATTTTTTTCCAGCTCGAAAGAAAAATAAAGAACACCCAAAGCCTCAGTTCAGCTGAAACCAAAATACTTTATTGCTTTTCTTGTTGAAAGTGCAAAAACACTACCCAAAGTAGCTAAAACCTAATTGTGGTACCACCTTACTGTGGTTTCCAAGGTAAAACAGCATACAGAAAAGCAGATAATAAAATCATTCCAGCTGTCTGTTATAAACAGACAGACAAAGTAATCCACCCAAAGGAGAAACTGACACCAAGCCCACTTCAGAACACCCACTGTATGGTGGCAGGAGTGAGCAGGAAGTATAGATTTAAACTCTGAACCAAGAGGAGGGAACTGAGTTTCATTTTTGCATCCCAAAAGGTTAGCGAGTAAAATATAGACACTTTTATCACCAGTTTCTAAACCACAATGTTCTATTATAACTTCAACAAAAAGTTTAATTTGTCCTGAAATTAAATTTTACAGGCTATCATTTTAACAAGAAAAAAATATTATTTTTGAAGGCTAATCTAAAAGATTCTTTTCCCTTCAATCCAAGCTTAAAATGAAAATTTAATTACTCTTTAATATACATTTTTGTTTAGCTATATTGCTGTATTTTTGATCCATCAGTTGTATGAATGGACTAATATAACTAGAATTTTTGAAAAGTGTTTTATCTGAAGGATCGCTACGTAGTATAGACTTTAATATATTATTTCAGCATTTTATATCTTTATAAGGAATGTTTATTCTGTTTAAAAAGATACAGGATAGGACTGACTTCATTAAGCATTTTTTTTAAGAATTCGTGTGCAGAATATCTGATTAACTGGGATGTATCTCATTCCTGTTTCCAGACACTTAAAAAGGCTTTCCACCACCTCAGGTTCACTGCTTCCAGAATACAGCAGTACATTAGGAAAATGTAAAACTCTCCTTTCTTATAAACAGCATAAACAGACCTGGTTCCCTTTGAAAAGCCTCTAAAATCTTTGTTCTCCTAAATTCTGTCCTGAGACACTCTGTCTCTACCCCAAGTGAGGCTGATAAAATGCACCTGCCACAAGCAACAATAAGAAACTATGGAGCTTGGTATGGAAACCTCACACCCAATAAGAATATGAGTGGATAAAATTATCCATCACAATCTGAAGGTCAAGTTGTCAAAAGCATCTATGTTTTCTAGAGATGCTGGAATATACTACTTAATATTTTAAGTGCTTTAATAGTCTTCAAAACTAGTTTCTCTCTCCCCCGTTAACTGTGAGGAGCAACAACTGCAGATAACACAATGACAATAAAAATGAAAAACCTTAAACTGTGGTGAGAGAACACCTGCAAAAATGTAGATGGTACCAACCACCACTTAAAAGTATTCATAACTAATAAACAAATAGAGGAAACAATACCAGACACATTTACCTCAGTAGTGCAATTTTTGTTTTAAAGAATTTTTCTATCACAAGAAAACAGGTAATACATCACTAATACCTGATACACCGTCATGATATTGACAGTTCCTTCACCATTCTGGCCTGGGGATCCTTGGCTCTGTAGCAGATTTCTCACTGTCTCCTCCATTCTAGAGAATGAAAATATTTATAAAAGTCAACTGTATGGAAAAAAATTAAGAGTTGCATTCAGTGTTTTTGTTCTTTACAAGAGCCTAATGCATCCATGGCTACCACGAAATTAATATTTAAAGACAATCCTGGCCTTATAATGTTCTCATACTCCATGTTATGAATAACACATTAAGGGCACTCTTTTATCTTTTGAATATGCACAGTAATTAGTTGTATTGTTAAAATCCTACTGGAGCTCAGTTACAAAAATTAAAAACAAATGTGTGCAAAAGACATCACCTTGTCAACAGTGTAACCAAACACCATGATAAAATTACTGTCATTTAGGAACAAAATCAGTCAGATTAAAAAAAACCAACAACTGCTGTATTTCTAGCCAATTGTCAGTTTTGTGCAATTTAGACAGACTGTCAAATACATTACTAGTATTTACTCTCTCTGTTACAGGTGCAGCAGTGTGTGCCAGTACATTTGTTTATAGAGGCACAGCTGCTGAACACATTCACCCTTCTCTGCCCTTTCAAAGGGATGTAAAAAGCAAGTGTAGGCTACAATCTGGTACTACCATCTCATGAAAACATAATCAACTTCAGTTCCATCAGTAAAAGAAGGAAGGTTTGCACTTTCATTTTACAAGGTGTTAATAGACACCATCAAAAGTTGTCTTTGATCTACACGCATTCATCAAGCATGTTAAAACTGATAATAACGCTAACCCTCCTGAACGGAGGCTGAACAGAATAGAGAGTTCTGCTCCTTCGCACAATAGGATGGCTGGGGATAATGGAAGCCACCTACGAAACACTGGTCCCATTCAAGGTAGATCAGAAATTAAACCCATGGGCTTAGAAGATGTCACCGAGGCTGACCACAAATAAAGGGTCTGGGACTACAGCTGGTTTCAACTCTGTGAGTACCGGTAAGAAGAGGAAAGGGATCAAAAGCCAGAGAAGCAGTGATGGACACAACAACAAGGACGCTGGGTTTTACAACAAAAAATGCTGGGTACCAATTCCAGCTGAAGGTCCTCATGCTTCTTGCCACTCCCCATCTCCTCGTGCAAATTCTCGCTCCTGTACAGCTTCTTCAGCTGTGTGGATGTAACAGTTTTTCTCACCCTCACTTTCATGTTTTCTATTCTTTTCCTTTGAAGCTGTCTCCATTCCTTGATAGAGTTGGAAGAACAGCCAGGCTGCAACAGGGGCTGGAGAAGGGAAACTGCTGTGGCATGGGTGTGTGGGTGACATGAAGGCAGGAGAGAGAGAGGAATACCTTAAGTATTGCCAGATATGCTGTATATTAAAACTGTGACCTTGAAAAAAGAGCCAGTATTCTTAGGCATATCAGACCAGAAACTGCCTGCTCTTGTTTATTTCTACTGTGTTTAGGGAAACATGACTTTTGTGTACCGTTCTTTGCAAATGCAATTGAGCAGAAGAATTATTCACAGTGTATCAAATTTTTTTTATTTCTAAGGTAACAATCCAGCGAGACAGCAAATATTAGCTAACTGCTCTGGCCAAAGGCCAATAACGTTATCTTTTATATAAGCCTCATAGCCTTTCTATTCTTTCAGTCTTATCAGAATGAACGGTATTGGCTAATTTAGCAATAATATGATGTTTTGCTAGGTTTTCTCCTTTCAAGTCAGCCAGCTACGCTATTTTTCGAGAAGCCGACACTGGGTATTCATTCTACTCAGATGAACGCTGACATTTTACTTATTCGTATGATGTTTTTTTGTCATTGATGTGCAGACTTCTACATTGCCAGAATGCCCACAGAAAAGTTGGACCATCTGTTGACCAAATGTGAATAAAAACAAGCCAGCTCTAATCTCTAGTGCAGACAGTGGTGCGGTTTTTCAGTTGCAGATTGGAACCATTTCTGCTCACAGGCTGCCCTTAATCAGATGCCTTTTACACAAAAGAACAAATCATTTTGGTTCATAATATAAATTCCTGTGCAGTCCTCACTGAAAGATTTCATTTCTTAACATGCTCACAATTTCATTTTTAAATTAATGATGTAATAGGATTCTTAATTATTGTATGCATACACAGTTCCAACTCTAGTCCTCCATAAAGTTCTTACAAATTAACAAACAAGCAAAAATGGGAGAAAGAATAGATTCAACAATCACTAAAATCAGAGTTTTTCAACTTAGGCCTAATAGTATTAATGAAAATAGAGTCTAGTTGCATATTAGTATCATCAGTTAAACCAGCTCAGAAAAATTATGAAGAATCCTTAAATTCAATACGTCATTTTATCTTCAGTCAAATTCAGATGGTCTATTTTGGACAACAGGCCCATCTTGTCGAACAGTCCTATAGGGACTGGCGAGCACACAGTTTCATGTGGCAATTAGAAACACCTCCCATCAGCACTCAGATTTCTATGCAACAGAATAATCTTTGCAACATGACAAAGAGCTCAGTTAAACACAGTTGAGACTTCTGATGTTTTGCTGTTTGCAGCTATTATAAAAGTTTGTAAGAGACAGCCATAAAGCTGAACTGCAGGCATAACAGAGACACTGTCTGTGTGGTCATGTCACTGTAAAACCAGCACTGAGAGGATCTTAACAAGCTTTAGGTACCCATGGAATATCTGAAAAAGGAAGAGAAAACTAGTTTCTGTCAAACAAGGAGGTGAAATCTGCTCACAGTCAAATTTACAGCGAAGCTCTTATGGCCAGTGCTCTTGCAGTTTATAAGCTGCTGCTTCTTCACTAGCATCCCAGTTGTCCATTTTTAGGAAGAACTGCTTAACCAAACATGGCACAGGATAATAATCGAGACTTGTTCCTTATAAATTAGAATCTTTGAAGCATGAATTAATGGCACCTTAATTGAAAAGCGATTGTTATATTATGATCTATAATACTCTCCACAGTGACAGTACATGCCAGAAAGATTTAGTATAAATTCTTTTAAAGAATGCAAGAATCGTTGAGCCTCTATAAATTTAACTTGAAATCCCATGTTTTGCTCCCTGAACAAGGGTTCCAAAGGACATGTAAATTTTGGAAGTGAAGCAGAAAAATTAGGAGCTTTATGAAAGGCTATTTCTACAAATCAACCTATATTTTTTCCCCGTTCTGGTAACCATCAAAGGTTATCTTCTCTTGGTCATGATTCTAATACCCTAGATGGACCCACTCCAACATCAAGCACTTGCCGATTACATCAAGAATAGCTATCCCCCACGCATGTATTCTGCCTGCTTGCTGGCCTATGCTAAAAAACCTGTTTTGCCAAGGATTCTGTGCATCTTATGTAACTATCAAGTTGTTACAATCTGCAAAAACAGTCTCTAAGGCTCACCATTCCCGATTCTACATGCTTCAATCACTATTTAAGAACATTTACTTTCCCCTTTCTTCAGTGTTCTATTTACTGTCTAAAATCTGAAGCA
Source organism: Phoebastria nigripes (assembly GCA_035582835.1). NCBI lineage: Eukaryota > Metazoa > Chordata > Aves > Procellariiformes > Diomedeidae > Phoebastria > Phoebastria nigripes. Next base: position 1,215,507 of record JAYKAV010003232.1, read on the forward strand.
TCTCAGTTAGTACCATTAAATTTTTTGTTACATCTATTATTTGAATAGGAAATTGAAGTTTTCTTAAAACTGAAGTGTTCCTTTCAATTTTTCTTTTTTTAAAAAGCTTTTTTTTTTTTTAGGGGAAAAATAAATGAAACCCATGTCTGATAGAAGCTTCTTAAGTTTCTTGACAAAACGTCAGTTTACAGTAGGGAAACAGTCCTCCACCAGTCCTAACCTAAGGGTAAATTTCTCAAAGCATTAAACAGAAGAAGAAATGAGGCACTCTGAGACCAGAATCTGTTCATGGAATATAAGAGTTTAAGGAACATAAAATATTAATGCTACTGTGGAAAGCACCGTCAAGATTTCATCTGGAATATTATCTGCAATTATGATCACCAGTGTTCAGAAGTGGCTTGTTCAGAGAGGATTCGGTGAAGAGACAGCTCTCAGGTTAATTTGAGGAAGAGAGAGTCTGTGTCATGAGAAGAGACTAAACAACTTATCTTGCTAAACTTAAGAGACCAAGGGCTTACACAGGTATGACTTCCACAAAAGAATCAGTGAGAAAAAGTAAAATGGGAAAGAAAACTACATCAACCTAAGGCCAATGATTGACAAAACAAGATGGGAACATAGTGGTCACAAATACATTTAGGCTGGAATTAGGATGTTTTTAACCATTGAAAAAGTGAGACTCTGAACCAGCCTGCCAGGCAGAGTAACGGGATGAGAAACCTAAACAGTTTTAAACCAGAGTTGAGCAGTTTATGAGATTAATTACACAGCAGGGTCAAGAGCCAAGGACTTGAATTTATGATCCACAGGTCCTTGCTGCTATTCCTCCTGAAACAAAATCAGTCATTCCTACATTTAAAAAATGTAATTTGTCCTGTGCTGTTGAGAGATTACCAGGAAATCAATCCAACTGCAATGTACAGTTATTTATTTTGGCTTTGTTTCTGTGTGTGTTTCTGGGCAAGGGGGCCAGAGGAATCTCTGGAAAGGAGGAAACATTGTTCCTTGCCCAGGGAGCAGCACACAGGGCACAGATGCTCAGGCGTCCAAGATGGCAGAAGGAAGCTTCCTCTGTATTTTTGCTGCAACTCAAATCTTGTCTGGAAGCCAGGACCTGCCTGCAAGGACCCACCGAGCTGTAGGAGACTTGCTTTTAAGGCTTCTTGATGTTATGTTTCTGACAGCTCTGCTGCCTCCATCTCCTGCCTGGCCCTGCTGCTGCAACTTACGGCATGTACCAGAGCATAGTTTCATCCAGGCCAGGCAAGACAGACCCTGCTGGGGTTGATGCATCACTGGTAGGCAGTCAAGTTCCTGACTTGCCTCCCAATTTTCTCAGGACCATCCATGCCACCTTCATAAACAGGCACCTCCTTTGTGCTGTCCCCCAGCAATGCGGGGACATGGTCAGAAAACCTGCCGGCTTTGTGCCTCTCCCAGTTCTGTCATTTCAAGTGGACCAAAGCCGTAAGCTATTTTGTTGGGGTCCTCCCCAAGAACAGATTTTAAGACCATACAGGAATTAATCTTTCCTCAAATACACTAATGCAAGGAGTCACAAGAGTTCTCTCAGCTGTCAAACTCTGCAGAACCTTCCCCATATATTTCCCACTTCCCCAAAAGGTCTTTCAGACCCCTTTCAGTTAGGTTTATTGATTTCCTTCCTTGAGAGAGGTGTCTCTCTCAGTCTGCCACACTAATTGCACACATGAAGATGATTTTCTCTGACCAACCTCTCAACTATGTAGGACATGCCTTTATGTCCTGTCTCACTGCAGAGGAAACCCATTCTCTTCTCCGGTCCTCTGTAGCATCCCTTAGAGGGATTTGATCTCCCCAGACCTAAAACCGTTCCTTGACAGAGCACGCTTTCCTTGCAAAAAATCCTTCCCATATATCCTGACCTTTGATTCCCCTTCTAGCATAGGGAATAAATATTCTCTATAGCCCATGCTCTGTTCAGCCATGTCCCACACAGCCCTTTTTACGATTCTCCCTCCAAGAGACAGGTAGCACACAGTTGTTCCAGCTCTAGAAGGTGCATGACAGTTTCAACCCCTTCTCCATTGATCTAATTCCTTCAAGATTTCCACGGGCTGGCAGCTACCTTTTGCTGGGTGCTATCACTTTCCCTCTTCATCACCCTCAAGCTGAGATGACAGTACTCAGTGGTTATTTCAAATGCATGTCACAAGAATTCCTTCAACTTGATACTGACTTAGAGTCTTACAGCGACGTGTCCAAAGGTTTCTACAGAATCTTACTGCAGCAGTTGAGGTTTGTATTTCAGCTTTTTCCATCTCCTCATGCCATACAACAAGTGCAGGACTCTTTTTAAAGTCTTAGAGAAAAATATCAATAACATATCTTTCTCCATCTTTAGCTTAACTTCCTTCTGTGTAATCAAAATTCTCAGGTGGGTATTTTCTTCCAGCTCCTATCTGTGAGACAGTGAAGCTTCCTGCCTCTCTCCTAGGCAGTCTCCAGCTTAAGTCTCTTGACTTCTATTTTTAGTTATAGCCTCCCTGGAGATGTGGCCTGGGTTTCAGCTCCTTGAGCTGTCTGACCCCTCCCTACCGCCCGATCATGGACCAAAGAACAGGTTCCCATGTGGTTTCTCAGCTCTTTCAGCTCTTGGTTCAGCTGTGAACCAGTTGGCATTTTCGCCAGCTGGACTTTGGTTGTCTCTTTGGAGACTGCAATCTGTCTGGCTTTGGTGGCAGGCTTCTGTGCAAGCCTTGCAGCTCTCTCTCCAAACCCACAATCCAGCCAAACAAAAAGCTTCTGTCTGACTCAGCTCCCACATAAATTTGTTTGCTTACTCGTACGTAGTTTCGAACTTCAGGTTTGGGGTTACCTGCATCTCACTTCCCTCACCACTACGTTCAAAGCTCTCCAACAGATCAGGTTAGACTTTCTCTTCACAGTGAGTTCCTCAAACTACCAAAAGGCTTCAAAGTAAACAAACACACACAACACCCCTTCCCGAACAAATAAAAAATCCAGATTTTAGATTAAACATCAAATTTTTTTAAGGAGGAAAAATATGAAAGTGGCTTTACAAGACATAACAGAAATAAAGAGAGCTCATCGAATAACAGTTCCTGTTCACTGCATCCTTGCAGGACTGTCTTTCCTTTTCAATTAAATTAGTAGCTTTCTGAACTACAGACTCTGCCTACTCCCCTCTGGCCCCAAGGACTTCCATTACCTCTAGATATGGCTGCCTGCTCTCCTCAGCTCTCCCCCTGATCTGCAGGCTCATCTCCAGACCGTGCAGTGACCTGCCAGCCACACCTACAGCCCTGAGACCCTCTGCTCTCCTCCATAAGCCATGGTGATCCCCAGGCCCCTCCTTCCTGGGGCTGTGTCCAAGCCCACTGTTCTCAGTGCACCTACTGCAGAGAGCCTGCAGCACACTGTTAGGCCATTGCTTCAAATGGGTAGGTAGCCAGGAGACAGACACAAGCTTCTCCAAAGAATTTAGATATTGAAAATGGATTAAAAAAAGCAAAGAGAGAAGTGAAAACAGATACGTGATAAACTTAAAAAGAGAACTGACAGATGGGAAATGCTGAGGCTTTAAACCCCAAGGGGTTTTCTCCGCATTTTCAGTTCTGCTTAGGATACGACATTGGTACATGCCTTATAGCAGTGTGCTAGGCAAAGCCTACAGAATGCACAATATCCATCCTTAATATTTCAGTTGGAAAATAAAGTAATGATATCCTCCATAATAGCAAGAGAAAGACACACATATAATGTATAATTTATGTTTATTCTTTCTGTTCATCAGTACAGGTGCTTAACAATCCAGAAATACCAAGACAAATTCTCCTCCTGCGGCACCATCATTGCCCTTTCCCCACCACAGGCTCTGAGCAGCCAGTTCAACCCTGTGGCATTCGCTAGTAGCAAATCCAAACTGCACAAGCCATGCTCTGTTCACGTACTCATGCTAAACCCTCCTTCTAAAAACATACTCAAAGCATACTCAAACTGTTGCCTGAAGGGCAAGCTACCTAAAGAAGAGTAGCACATAAAACAAAGTATCTTGTGCATGATGAGGGCAACTATTGCAAGGCTGTGCTGGAATGAAACAGGTCTCAAGCTCTATTTACATGAGCGGAGAAGGATCCTTCTTTTGAATGGAAATTCTAATCAGGTGCTCTGTCCGCTAGACCATACCACTGCTTGAAAATTACACAGAATTGAAAGACTGAGTACAACATTTACTTAGTTGAACCACTGACCATTGAACCCACTGGAAATTTTCAAGGTATCCTTAAAATAATGTGAGTATGTGCCTTGAACCTCAGATAACTAGGGCAAGATTTTGAAAGACCTTAGCATTGGCCTATCACTGCTCCCACACAAGTCTGAATTCTGTTATCACACAATGGCAGACCTGACATTTCTCTGAAACTGCTCTAACTACCATCTGAGCCAGGAAATGTTGGAAATGTTTCCATTGTCTCTTTCAGCCATACAGATTTCACTCATCAAACTTATACCTACAGCAAAACGTTTCTGAACTGCAATAGAAACCAGTGGTAATGTTTATTTCTGTATTGACAGATAGACAAATGCCATATGGACTGTATGGGTGTCTTCCATCACCAGCCCCGTATATGATTTTGTAAGTTACAGGCAAAAAAACAGTCCAAGACTAAGCCTCACAGAAAAGCTTCTCACAGGCAACTAAAAGGATTTTTCAAATGGAAGGACTGTCCCTCCTACAATTCCCCAGTAACATATTTGGGACCTTAGGACAAGAGATATTTTCATTAACTGTAAGTGGATAGAACCAGACACGTACAGAAAGCTAATTCTTGTGTCAGCTTAAACATATGCTCATAAGTTCAAACTCTATTCATGCTGCAGGCACCAGAAATAGTCACAGCGTTTCAGCATAACTAAAAGCATCCGAAAAATGACAGACACGTATAAAATCAGACTGCAAATATTTCCAATTTCAAATAATGGGGTTTTTACTTTTTTTCTTGTTTTCTACATTTTAAACAAATATTTGTTTTTCCGTATTTGCAAATATATAGATAGATGGATAGATATAGCTACCAGTTCCTCCAAATACACATACTTAATTTTGCATATAAGCACCCTGATACAGACAAACCACTATTGCTTGAAGTTACTTACAGGAATGTAAAGCCACTCAAAATTAAAAAGCTCTTGTTCCATTCTGAGTTACAGCTTCAAGGGGGTACCAAGACCACCTTGACATAGCGACATAAATTTCTATGTGTTTTCCATGAATAGCAAAGATGCTATGTGGAGGGAGGCAGCTTTTGTGGGGTTGAAGTAGGTACAAGAGAAATGCAAGATGAAAAGGAGGTCTGTCATCAACAAGCATTTGCAGAACCCTCCACAATGCAAACAAACTGTTCTTATGCATTTTCACGCTACACAGCCCATCATGAAGCTTTCAGGCTCAGACTGTGCGGTGTTGTGGTAGACACCAACCTGTGCTCTCCAGAGTACAGACAGCAGCTGGAACAAAGCTAAAAAGAGGAGGGACTTTTTTTCTTTCTTCTGCAGAAATTATCCTGATTTGTTCTCAGCCTCTCTGACGCCCCAGTGAAGGTTTTCTTAGGCCATTGGATTCTGGACTGCAATCTTAAGCTCTACATAATACAAAGTTATTTCACTCTCCTCATAGCTCCACCTCTTTGCAAATCTTATAGTAGTTTTGGGACGGTTCCACTATTGTGAGCAATACCCTGTGAAGATGGGTGGATATGGTTTTCTATAAGTAAAATCCCAACTTCATGGAACCAATAAATAATAGTATTTTCTTTACTATAACATGTTCCACTTTTTTAATTTACACAATGACTGGGAAATCCATTGCAAAGTATTGACATTTTCCAATTAGTGAACAACTGCAGTAAAAATCCAAGGATCATCTATCACAAAGTTGAGTTTGTTCTTCTAACTGACAAATCACACTAGCTTTAATTATCATAACACACCATGTGCTAGTAAACATGGTTATTCTATTAGAAATATCAGTTATGTGAGGCCTCATCCCAGGATATACTAAGTCCCTGCTCCTAAGAGGACTGAGGTCCACAGCTTTTGTGCTGTGAATACGCAGGTTAACATAATATACTGTGTTTTCATCTTACGGGTGAACAAACTGAGGCACAGCAAGGTTAACCAACACAGCCAATACCAGTGATTGTTAGAACCCAGGACACCAACTGTTCACCCTCATGGGTCTAAGCAGCAGATGACGTGTCCTCTCTATATCATTTTGTTGGTATGACTGTACAAATCTTCAGCTCTTTCCATCAGTGATCTGAGCTCTGTATCTTAAAAAAGATTTCAGTAACTTCAAATAAATTGGCAGTTTTGCTATCTCTTTACTGATATGTTAATGTTTCACACATTTCATATGAATAGCTTGTGCTAGTGCTCGCATAACCTTAAACAAGCCGTTTGATCTGGAATGAAGCATGGTATCAAAAGCTTTTTTCTGTCTTTTTATCATTCTGACATTTCTGCTCTTCTGCACTAAAATGAAACCTGGAGGATTTGTGGGAGGATATAGAGAGATATTTATACTTCACCATTCTACAATTGTTTAGCATTAAAAAATTGCAAAACACTTAAAATATATAATTCTTCTGATTAAGTGGCTAGTGAGCATGCATATTATTGCTGTACAGAAAGATATATAATTCTTTTGATTAAGTGACTACTAAGTATGCATACCATTAAAGTTGTTCAGAAAGTTTCATTATATTGAACACCATACAACATGCCCTGATGCCTTCAGAGGCAAAGACTGTAAAGTTTGTTAAATTCTTGCATTCTTTTTCCCTTAAAATGTTATTTGTGAATTTAATGCCTTTAAAAAACTAACTGCTAATGGAGCTAATGGGACTCTAAATAAATAAACATTCAAGAAACCACTCCTGGTTTGGTTCAATAACCTAAACCTTACCTCAAAAATCAAATTCACAAGACAGCACCAGCCCTTTCCTGACACTGTACAGCCAACTGCAAAGGCCCAAAGGCCAAACTCCTGCAAATGTAACTACACAGGACTCAAGTATGACAGGAAAGTTTTCCCACTTTGAACTTGGATCCCCCCAAAATGGGTCACCTCAGATGTTCACAAATACAAAGAACAGCAAGAATCAACAGAACAGCAAGAAACAATGACTCTGGTTTCCAACCATGAGATTCGCTTAAAAGTACTGTTAAAGACAACATGGAGTCTTAATAAATATAATTTATTTTGACTTTCTGGACTTCAGCCTTTCCGAATTTCAGCTCATAAAGACTACAATAAGAAAAGAAAAAAATGGAGATTTTCAATTCAGCTGTGACTTCCTGAAAGCCTCTACATGTAAGATCAGCAAAGATGGATGAAATGTGTAGGAATATTCCAAGGGATGTCTGTGCTACAAATAATGATATGATAATATTTTAATTCCTAAGGGGGATAATGTGCTGCTGTAGATATATCTAGAATTTGTCTTTCCCTTTTTCTCCTCAGCAGAGAGCTTGCTTTGGACGTTCAAATAGACATTCACAAACAGAGGGTATGAGACAGTTCTTGGCCGATCAGCTATGATCAAATGTTTTCTCTGTACCCTTCATAAACAGGTGATGCCCTGATGCCCTCTGTGACTAGGACCTTCTCACACAACAAACCCTCCACATTACCCTCCAAATTACCAACTCTCGGAATGAAAAATATATAAATAAAATGCCTCCATGTGTTTTTCCCCAAAGTAGGTAGGGAATGACTGCCAGGATAGTGAATTCCAAGTATCTTCTCCTGAGCCTGAAGAATGCCTCCTGTGCGGACTTCCTGCAGCACTGCCCTGGAACAACACAGTTTCCTATTCTAATGGTGCCCAGCTCAAAAGGAGTTTACCCTTCTGGAGGACAGATTCAGTAAACAGCAATACATATCTACTACCAAAGAAACCTAAGATGGAGAAGCGATTACTCTTCCAGTCTTAAATGTCAGGTGGTTAGAAAACCACCACAAAAACAAGTCATGTTGGAGACGTAAGAATGAAAGCTTACTGGTTGTAGATTTCCAAACCCTAGCAGCATAGCAAAACGGCCTAAACAAGTAATATATGGTTAGTATAATGGTCTCCAACGGCTTAATTACCTGTATTATCAGGTAGTGGTAGTCTCTCTAAAATTATATTGACAGTTCTTCTACAAACAAGCAGTTGATAATGAGGCAATAAAAATACATGACAATGCACACAGAAGAGGGCTGGAATAGCATCATATACAGCATCATCAGCTTTGATGCCAACAAACAAGAAGGGCTGAATTAAACTATTTGTGAACTGGTCACAAAAAAACCCAAGAAGGACCTAGATATATTTTGTCATTAATAACTTTTAATGTTCTCCCTTTCTGTATGTGTGCAAGCCTAACAAAAGCAAAAGAAGATAAGAAAAAGAAGGGAAGAAAAAGAATATCAAGGTGCAAATGAGATGAAAGAAGAAAGAAAGAACAGCTGCATTAAAAAAAAAAAGAAAAGAAAAAGGCAGGGACGCTTTCATGCCTCTATGTTAAGCGCCATAAAGCACTCCTCATATCTTTCCAAACACATTACTCTGTCACAGCCATTATCCATTGTGTGAAGTAACAACAGGAAAAAACCACACCAGAATACACAGGCTCAAAATGCCAAATTCGTCACTATTGAAGCCCATCTTTTTAAATTGCATTATCCTGGAGATGAACTGAATAAAAGCAGGGGAAAGTTTCCGTATGTAGGATTTGCACTGAAATACACAGAAAGAACACTGGCTCTTTGCTGCATGTATGTGCTTCCACTACTGCCTGCTCCCATTTTCCTCTTGCTGAAGTCATGCAGAATGTTGCCCCTGTATCTATGCAGTGTTTGAAATCTCTCTCACCTCATAGGTTCAGCAGGTAAGTTGTATGATGCCAGAAATCTGTTGAGAAGAGTAAAGGACACTTTAGAGGGATGGCCAGCTATCAACATGGAAAACAAAAGGAACAGAGGGGAGAGTAAAGGGCTCTGGAAAAGCATATCCCATTACTTTGGCCCACAAAGTAGAGCAACTGGACAAACTAAGAGTTGGATTAGGAGAAGAGAGAAGAAGGAAATACTTATAAACAGAGAAGGAAAGCAGAGGAAAAGAATTTTAAGAAAGCATCTTAAGGAGAGAATGGAATGGAAGAGAACAGCACAAGACATGAGGACCAGAAATAAAGGCAACAGTAGCATAAAAGATGTCAGAGAACTTTGAGGAGAAGAAGAAAAAAGGACATGAAAATGTAAGCAAGATGTAAGAAAACAGAAAAAGAATAAAATGGAACAGCAAGAAAAAAGGTAAGCATAAAGAGAAGAGAAGTGAAAGGACATCTAGACATTTCTAAGGTGCAAATGTTTATTGTAATTATTTGTAATGTATTGGTATTTCTTTTGCAGAAACAGGAGAGCTATTAGCTAGGACTTCCAACAGAAGATCATTTAAGAAGGGTTTAGAGAAGGATTTTTAGTCTAAGTACAGCCCTGGAGAATCACAACTTCACTCCCTCCTCCCCGTTCAAGCACTCATTCTTTAATCATCTATCTTCAGCACAGCACGGGATACATTTTCAAACTGCTCTGCAGGATTTTAGCCACGCGGCTCCCATTGTGTTTAATGGGAATCCTGTGGACAGAGCTCTGTATGAGGCTTTCAAAATGTACTCCAAAAATCTCTAAATAATGCACTAGTTGAACATTACCCTGTTTACTTCTCATAGGACATGACTAAAATGAAACAAAGTTTAGGTCATTTATAAAAGTAATATTTATTGGGAAGCTCATCACTGTTTCCTATAGGGATATTTTTCCTCTGTAAAAATATTTAACATGACTATTTAGGATTTACTTTTTCCACAATATCTAAAACAGAGAACAAAATCAACTCAAACCACATTTGCTTCAGAAAGGAATATCCAGCAGTTAACACATCAGCCTAAGATTCAAGAACCCCCTCTTCAAGACTTCACACTGTCATGATACTTTTGTGGCTTTGTCTCAGATTTTCCTCTGAAAATTGATTTAACAGTTTCTGTTTCATAACAGCTTTATGATGATAATAAATACCAGTGAAGCATTAATCAAAGATTCGTCAGATACAGAAAAAATGCTCCAATATTAACTCCCTCTCTCCCTTCAAGAGGAGGGCTGTTTCCATGATCAGGTCTGAGATAACATGAAAGTTTTGAGAAATGTAAATCCTTGCCATCCGTGCTCTATAAAGAAAAGACCTTCGTTTCTGTGCTTTCACCTTTCGGAAGCAGCATTCAGAATAAATACATGAAGATGCAATTTTAATCAGCTTTCATGCACCCAAACAGTACAACATATTCCATCATCCTTTGGAATATGAACCAAATAGGCTCAGCTACATAAAAAGCTTCAGGGATTTCAATTTCAGGGGACAGATCCTCAACCTCCTCAACCTGTGCGAAGTAGAACAGCATTACTGCAGAGAAAAGAAGGCTGGTACATTAACTACACAGAAGTTTAGCCAAGGAACAGCAAACATAACATACAGAGCCTGTATTTCTGGCTTCAGAAATGAACATTAGATGTAATATTAATATCAACAGTTTGCTATAAACTGTTACCTTATCCATGCAATTTGTGCTACCGTGAAAGTGGAAGATCACCTTAGGAATACGTACATTCACGTTAAGATATCTCACAGAATTGGGCTCGGCAAAAAAATTCTTCAGTCGTGAACTAGTTAAGCACTTTTTTCCTGGAATTACAGAACAGATACTGGACATAAAGATCTACTACGAAAACCTTGGGAAATACTTGCATTTTGCAAGATTCTGAGTTTATGTCAGTGGAATGCAGAAAAATTAGATGACTCTGGAAACTACTGTGTCTACCAGCTTCAAACTGTACTGGCATGAATTACTGCAAAATTGAGTAACTTTGGGCAGAAGTCATTCCATTGAATTTAACAGTTCATTTAATGGAATCAGGGCCTTTGTGACTTAAGTGAACAGACAGCATGTATTTTAGCTAATCTGGTGGAAACAAAGCCTCACAAGCCTGCCTTACTAAGAAATAATTTAGTAGTTCTCCTGAGGGAATTTTTTTCCCCTGTAAGCAAGAATCAACACAAAGCAAAAGATCCCTTTGAATCCTTAATTAAATATTATAAAAAGTTGAAAGAAAACAATCATTATCTTATAATACACCATTACAATGCAGGAGACCGATTTCTGAAAAACCAATTTAGATATCCATGTCCAGGAGGGGAAAAGGGCAATAACAACAAAAAAAGCTGGAATGATACATGAAAGAGAGGCTGGGTTGGACATGCAGGGAATGCAGGGTAAGTGCTGAACAGCAGCATCTCACAGTACCAAAGCTTTAAAAATTCCATTTGTTCTTCAGAAAGGAAGGACAGTTTACCTTCATCATGAGCAAAAACGCTACATAGGGCAGGAAATCTTGTGCATGACAGGGGATTCTATCAATGTGAGAAGAAGCTACGTCAGGTCCTTTTATATCCATAGCTGGTCAGGGGAAAAGGCAGGACTCTTAGCCAGTTATACAAATGCAATAGAACCCGTGGGTATAGGAGACATCTGAGACTCCTGCTTGCTCGGTTACAAAGTTAAGCTAAGTTTTATGACACAATTACAATAATTCACTCAGGTTTTAATGTTGTGTGGTTATAAGGAAAAAAGATCACGTTTCTTACAGATGTGACCCAGAGAGGCCAAGTCAGCATTGTGCCCTCCTGCTGCCACAGACAAGCTGAGCAGAGGTGCTCAGGGTGCGCTCTGGCTAACAGAAACCAGCACGGGCCAAACCTCCCACTATGGGGGCTGGAGGTACTTTGGAAAACATGGTTCTTGCCAGCCTAGTTAGCTTTAGATAGATGACAGGCAATAGGAGGCAGAAGGAAGAAGAAAGCAACGAGGGCAAAAATCGTATATCTGCTAAAAAATTGCATCCGGACCAGACACTTTTTGCACGCCAGTGCAGTGCTTATCGTGTAGATCTATCTGCTGGTTACCTTTACAGCAAAGAAAATCCTACTTGACACAAACGCAAGCAATGTCATCTTGCAGAAAACCTAATACTGGGATTGACTGTAAAATGAAACTAAAATGAAACTGAATTATTTTTGATCATCCATGTTTATTTTATTTTTAAAATAACTGCTATAATAGTAATTTGTAAAATATCCTTATTTGCCTGTTTTATTAGTGTCTTCTAAACAGCATTTTTATTTCAAGATTATTATAAAATAAAGATGCTGACAGTGCTTTTATTAGCACAGTGCTAGCACAGTATTTTTATACCTTTGTTAAGCTCATTGCTAATGATTCATTTCAAAGTAATTTCAGATTACTACAGGAAGTGTAATAGATTTCCTTAATCTTCATCATCCTAAGCTCTCATTCGCTGTTCATGCCACTAAGCACATTGTATGTTTTGAGAAATCACTTGGCCTGCAAATGGCATAACCTAAACCTGCTACAAAAATAAACTTATTGTTTGGAAATGTAAAAATTATAAATCCAACAATATTTGGAATTGCTGAAGGAATATGGTAACTCACTTTGCAATAAAGGCCACATTCTTCTGTAAAACACAGGCTTTTATTTTGATATTTACACTGATGCACCTCCAAATGGAAAATAGTCTACTGGAAGGAAGAGAGACAAATCTATATCTGGTGGGGTGATCACTTCCAGCGTTTGACTCCTAACACTGTTTGCTAAAGACAAATCTTTTAAAATTTGAGCAAATACATCTTGATTTTATAGATTATATCCACACCTCTTTGAGCAAGTGGAAAGCTTCTGGATTTTAAACTCATTTGGGAACAGGTCTTTCAATCTATCACTGATGAAAAATTACAGAGAGAGGAAAAAGCTATTGTTAACTTAAAATGTAAGCAATCTACTCATTTTATTATTGAGTATTATTTATTATTTATCAGAGGCTGCTGTTGTTAAGAGAGTTGTTTTAAGGACCTGCTTACAAACAATATAAAGACGAATACAAACTGGAGGAACCTGAGTGTTAACGAGCATTAAGGGCTGCAAAATGGTTAATACACCTAAAAGACTGTGTATTATCAGTAGATCTAAATCTTGTACAAATGTGCCTTGTAATAAACAACAGTTTTCAACTGTGAATATAAAAATCACGTATTCCTGTATTCTGTAGAATACCTGATGATATAAAGATATCCAATATTCCTTTACTTTTATAACTTAATTCACTATTATAATCACACAGTTAAAAAGTCAAACATAATTTTGAGTTGTTCTAGGTGCCAAGAGCTAATGATAGGAATCTGTGCTTCAACAATATCTTACACTTACACGAACATCCACCCATTACAAAAGTTTTTCAGAACTAGCAAGTGGACTGTATATGCTGTCTTTTCTGAGTCTACTTTAAACAGGCATAGGTTTCACAGCAATAAACTTCCACCTTGGGAAACCAAGGACATTTTAGCAAGCCTTATGTTGGGCAACCAAGGAACAAGACATCCAAAATCATTCAGCACTTACACCCTGGGTTTCGTCCTAAAAGCTTTCACATTTTTGGTAAAAATAAAAGGCACAGGAAAAGTTAGGTAACTTGCCTAGAGTCAGTCAGAAGGGTTCAAACTTCCTTTCAGATTTCAGTGACAGCAATATCTGGCTGGGTTAATAATTTAGTCAAGAACAAAACCCAGCAGCCCAGCTTAGTCCTTTATTACCGAACCACACCAACTATACTTTGCCTCCTATTTTCTTTAATAATGTAAAGGCATTCTTTTACATCTTAGTCCTTTATGTAGACACAATATGAACTCTCTAGTTTGGTTTAATCTTTGCTCTGTAATCCCAATATTTAAAGAGTAATGAAAAGGTGAATCATAAGGTATTTTTGTCTAAGCATTAATTTTTTTTCTATGACTTTCCCTAGCATATGAACAGCACATGCAGAACAGAACAGAAACAGAAATAATAAACAAATAAGAGTCATTTGTACTGTCTTAGTACAGCTACAGATACAATCACAGTATGAGAGAAATGTACATTAAGCATTACAGGGAAGCTGATTAACAAAAAAGCAGGTTTCTTCTAAAGTTTGGAGAATTTTTTACCAATTAAATTTGCAAGTAAGTGTGACAATCATAATAAAGTCAGATGCATGCATGACTGGCTATTTACCAAGTTGGCTAAGATTCACCTCAGTCAGAGCAACCAGCCAGTCATTACACAGAGGGAGGAAAAGCTATTGATGGGATACGAGCTGCACCAACAGATTTAACTGCCAGAATATTCACAGAGCTATTATACTCGTCATACTCAGCATTTAACATGTATGCCTGAATATTTCTCCTGAGAGTTTGTTTTCAGTTGAGAAACCACTCAGATTCCATGAAGGACAGCAATATAAAACCAAGACAGGCAGGTTATATCTACCAAAATATCCTGTAAGGGTGCCTGGCCTTTAACACTAAGTCAGACAGATAGTGTCATTCCTTACATTGAGCTACTCGTGGTGTCTAACTTAGATACAAATTCAGAGCACTTAAAACCTGTGCATGTCTCTACGTTGCTGGTAGATTACTGCAAACCACAGTCCAAGCATCAGCACTGGATGTATAATGTCAGTGGTGTAAGCACCTTCCCTCTCCGCTCCTCAGCAATGCCAGATACAGCCATCACCAGTGTGACTGGGCTTCACACGCTTTAGATAACCCTGGTGCCGTCCCTACACACACAACTGGATTAAGACAGTAGTTGGCATCATGAGTTCAGGCTCCTCACCAAACAGAGATTTTTCAAAGGCAGCATTATTTACAGCAGGTCGGAACCATAAGGCAGGCTCATGGCTTGCAGTCAGTGCAGAATGAGATACCCCACTCTACCCAGCGAGGTATGAAACAGCCTGTTTCAGAGCTTTAAAAAAAAAATCAAAAACTCAAGCTCATGAGGATATAAGGTGATAGATGGCGTAGATGGCACCTGGTAGGAAAAGGAAGTTTGAATTCAGTTAAAATTTTACAGGATTACCACATACAAATAGGCAACCTGAAGGCTCTTCTGTTCAAAGAGTCAGAACCAGAGCTTACATGCCCCTCTCCAACAGGTATTTAAGGAAGAACAAGGAGAAATCCTGACTTGAAATTTGCTTTGATACTAGCAGCCTGCTCGGATAGGATTTTCATATAAATTCCAGCAGAATGCCAAGTACTTAGTTCCTTAACAGAAACAGTTTAGAGAAGTGATGCAAACTTACTTAGATTAATCATACTTAAATAGGATTTTGGGGAAACTTTAGAAGTGGAAGGAAAACTGAACCAGCTCACGTAACATAAATCAGTGTGTGCGAGTCCCTTTTCTAGTAATGCGAAAGAAGAAAGTATCATCTACAGTATCCATATAAGTTAATGTAGAATCACCAACTAGAATCATTTTGGGGAAAAAAAAAGTATCATCTCCTTTTGAACTGGGCTTTGAAAACTTATATTCAGTATAGATCTAGGATAATGAGTATTTTATGACATAATATTGTGCTGGATTAAAAACACTTTCTTTTTAAATATATGGAAAAAAATGTTTCCTTTTTTAACAATTAAAAAGATATTTCATTTGCCAGTAGAAAAGAACAGGTTACCCTCAGAGTCTAAACATACAAAAACATTGGGAATCCATACATAAAACCTGTTTTAAAAAAAAATTATCCATGCTATATGAATGTGTAGTAATATATAAATGTGAGAGTACTGTAAATGTGAAAGGCTGATTTTGAAGAAAAATATTTTTAGAATTGCAATCTATTCAAGTTATGGAAGTTGAACTTAAACTTTGAAGAACAGCCAGTTCCAACTGTTAATTATTTTTAAAATAGCATGGGAAAAAATTTATCGATATCTATTTTTTCACTCGTGTTTACTTTGGGATGCAAAATTTTGCTTGAGGTTTTCAAGCCATGTATACCGCACGGATTATACTGAATTACAACACTCATGCTTTATTAAAACTCACAAGTATATATACTAGTGAATGGCCACCTCATATAAAATTTATATATTTCTGCCCACACATTGCATAAAATTAAGATAAAATGCCACATATATAAACGAATGATAGCTAAAGTTTTATGAACTATGAACACAAGGTCAGTAGCGCTTCACTTCTGCAAGATAAATTTGACATTTGGACAGTGTTATGAATCACAACCAGAAATGCAATGACCAGGGAATATAAGCTGCCTATTAAAAAAATAAACAAAAAATACAGCAAATCACTCTCACATGGACTTCCAAAACATCGTACCACCAAAAGGTAATGCTTCTTTCAGCTACTGCTGAAGCTGTACCATCCTCCAAAGAATGATGAAATCATCTTCTGAGCCAAGGCCTTTTAATACGATTTTCAATACCACTTGTATATAGACTTTTTATATGATCTGGTCATACAAACAAACAAGACTTCGCTTTAACCTACTGGTGCCCGCTTTTAGCGCTTTTCTTTTTTCAGGAGGTGTCTGTGCTCAACACCATAAGAAGGCATGCCTTCCTGTGGCAGTATATAACAATACTTTATTTAAAGTATTGTTGTACTTTAAATAAAGAGATGTGCACATTAGAAGTGGATTTAATGACACTAAATATATTTAATTTTTTGTTTGAGTTTTTTTGGTGAGTGTGCCTGCATTTAGGTCTTTGTATTTCATGACGCAACAGGAATGACAGACAGACGAAGCCACTCATGTATGTTTTTAAAATAATTGCCTAATTCAGGCTATCTATCTCCTAGAACACAAGTCTTACTAAAGTTCAAAACAGGCCCTCAACTTTCTTCAGTGAGAAAAAGTTCAAAGCCAGAGTTGGATGATTGAATAGCTAGATTCACACAGTGACTACTGGAAAAAGAGACAACATTCACCAACATACAGTATCTGCAATGTTAAAGATCTGCCTTACTCTATACTTGTGAAAGACACAGAGGTGAGGCAAGATACTCCATGTTTCAAGTTTTGTGGCGTTTGAGCAGTGTTAGGAAATGCTGGGTCTTTTTTTTTTTTTTTTTTTAAGAAGAATCTTTTAACTCTACCTTTGCTACTTCAGAGTTTCATTGTCATTTTGACTGAATGGTATTTACAGCATTGCACGTGCACATTATCAATCTGGCTCCAGCGCTTCCTTCTTGGTGCCCTATTTTTAAATCTCTATAGAAGGTGAGTCCCTGTGCTAGATTACTATGCCTAGTGCTGATACTGCTACAGACATGACAGGCAGATATAATTTACTCAAATCCTGAGCTACCCTGAATTTTCAGATGAACTTAATGTTTAATTAAAGAAAAAAATGGCACAGAATAAAGAATTCCCATGAATATAATTTTAAAAATTCTGCTGGACAGTTTTCCTTAAATATTTTGACTGCTTTTATTTCTACAGTTAAGAAAATGGTATCTCAGAGAATTAGTGCTACTTTTACAAGAACTTATGATTGTACTTTCTTTTTATCTAAGAGTTACTGACTGAGTTTATTCACCACTATAAAAAGCAAGCTTGGGGATCTTAATGCAGTACTTTTCTAACTTCTGAACTAGATAATACATGCATACTTTACTTAGGAACACTTAATAAAAATCTATTAATAAACTTCAATAACACATCCTCCAGGAGATGCTCTGACAGCCTATTCTGCATTATCCTAAAGATTTACTTTGATTATCACTTTGTTGAGGAATGTATTATTATGGGTCCAGTCCAACGAACAGTGGAGTACAAATTTTCAAAGTTTACACATTCACACCAATTTAACCAATAATTCACACCAGTTTAACAGTAATTTACAACTTCTTCTTTTTAAACAGAGAACCTTCTTTTATTGTTGACTTTTTTTGTTCTATACATACCATTATGAACAGAAACACTCAGATATTACCCATAAGGAGCACTGCAGAAGTGATGACCAATACATAAACGCTCTAGGAGGCTGCTACCTTTTCTTCTATATTCAGCTTTCACTTTTATAAGCAAATATTGATTTATTGAATGTTAAGAAAAAAATTTACTAAAAATGTTTTAAGAGCCTGAATGGAAGAGAAAAAACTGCCCCACTTTTGGTCCATCCCAGTCTGCGGTCACAGGGTGTTATCCAACCTTCCCCAAGCCCACTGCACACAACCATCCTTAGAAAAGGATAAATGGGAGCCAGAATCAAGTGGATATTGCTGAAAAGTATGATAAAAGATGACGTAAGCACTCCAGAAATACTTCCAATGTCATTAACTCTTCAAAACTGACAATTAACAGAGACATAACCTCTACAAACTGCTAGAAGATTTAAAATTACTGAAACCTCTTGTATCTACCCTCCTTGTGGGGAATATAATCAAATAAATTCAGCTGTAATTACATGGGACTCAGATTCAATTTAATTTTAATTATTTGAAATGTGTACACACTCCAGGAAAACCTCATTAAGATGGCTCAGCCAGTTTGTTTTCAAATGGGACTGGTAAGTCAACATTTATGATTATCCATCACAACAGCCATCCATTCACTCTAATGGTTCAGATCAATCAGTTATTACAGTCAATTCAAATCAGTAAGTAATAATGAATAAAATTGTTCTCCAGTTGTCTAAGGAAGATCTGATCTTCCAAACAAGAGAAAGACACTGCTGGAAATTTTTGTTTCCCTTGCTGCCTCCTACTTTTCATTTAGGATAGCACATCATGTTGTGGGGATGCTATTCCCACTGTTTTCCTCAAACAAAACAGACTTTAAGTTCTTTGAATTCCTACTAGAAGGAGAGTATTGCAATAAAGAAGAAAAAGACATTTTGACCTCAACTTCAATGGCAATAGGTTGATTTTACTATACTGCCTATCTGCAATGCATTAAACAGCAATGTCTTTCTATTTTGCCCTAAGCAAGAGTACAATCAAATGTTGTTCAGAAAAAAATCCTTCGTGCATGGCTGTTACATTTTTCCTTTTCTCCCCTTCCACGTCTCCGTCTCCCCATCTTAAACACTCTGTTTCTCTCTTTCTCTGAGTAATTCTTGGAACACAAGACTGAACTGCTGCAGAATAAACAGCAAGTGTTGGTGACACATTACTGTGATTAAGGGAAATTTTTGAGCAGTGAAATACATTTTTCTTTTAATCTTGGCATCCGAAGAGGCAAAACATGCTTCTTTTCCCACTACCTGGGATATTTTTGTAACATCAAAATCATTAGCATATTAAATCTGCTGGTTTGACGACAACAAATGTAACAAGACCTCAGGCATGAACAGGAGCCCATTGTACAAAAGCACTCTGTGAAGTCAGCCAAAGCTAAATCCTGGGGTTCAGCAGTAGGTCAGTACATAGCTCTTTCCAGTCCAACTAAACAATTGAAAAAGAAATCAGCAATATCTGAAAACTTTGTTTGAAATCCTTACTTAAAACATACTGTTAGTAAACCCAACCCTTTTTTTCATGGGATCCCTCTCTCAGAAGTATCACCAATCGTACTGTCCAAGTATTATGCTTTCCTATATTAATCGCAACAGACACTTCCAAAAAATTATTCATATATTCATTTCCCCAATTATAATGAAATTTTGTTCTAAAAAAAAAAAAAAAAAGTAGTTATTTTATTCTCAGACTAAAATTCACATAGCATTAAGACGTGTGCTGGTTTTGGCTGGGATAGAGTTAATTTTCTTCATAGGAGCTAGTATGGGGCTATGTTTTGGATTTGTGCTGGAAACAGTGTTGATAACACAGGGATGTTTTTGTTACTGCTGAGCAGGGCCTACACAGAGTCAAGGCCTTTTCTGCTCCTCATCCCACCCCACCAGCGAGGAGGCTGGGGGTGCACGAGAAGCTGGGAGGGGACACAGCTGGGACAGCTGACCCCAACTGACTAAAGGGATATTCCATATCATATGATATCATGCTCAGCATATAAAGGTGGGGGAAGAAGGAGGAAGGGGGGACATTTGGAGTGATGGCGTTTGTCTTCCCAAGTGACCATTATGCGTGATGGAGCCCTGCTTTCCTGGAGATGGCTGAACACCTGCCTGCCGATGGGAAGCAGTGAATGAACTCCTTGTTTTGCTTTGCTTGCGTGCGTGGCTTTTGCTTTCCCTATTAAACTGTCTTTATCTCAACCCACGAGTTTTCTGACTTTTACCCTTCCGATTCTCTTCCCCATCTCACCGCGGGGGAGTGAGCTTAGCTGCCAGCTGGGGTTAAACCACAACAAGATGAAACAATCACAGAACACTCTTATTAGTTGGTCATTAGCTTCTCCAAATCATCAACATCGAAATGCTGTATAACCTACTTCCTAGATCTCATTTTGGCCAGTTCTTATCTGGAAGCTCTCAGCTCATTTTTCTATCCTCAATTTTCACTTTTTATTAATAGACTCATTGGCTGGGAGCCATTACAAAAGTTCTTTTTTTGCCATTCCCTGCAAAGTGTCAGGGAGGTCATTTAGTTTCCGCAAGAATAGTTGGCCTGAATGGAAACGATGCTGATAACAGGTGAAGAAACTGTGGAGGGTCTGACTGAGTTCAGTGGAACGCAATCAGACTTAGGCTGATGTTTTGGGTGATGCAACTTTATTACCAAGGCAAGTATCTTGCAATAGCAGTAACTTCTATTTAAAAGATGAGGAAAGGAATATGAGTTTATGTCTTTCAACTTACAAGTATCAAAAAAAGTATTTTAGAAAGGCAAAATAGTTACAGCAATTTTTCCACTGCTTATACGTATAAATTCAAACATTGCATCTTCCCCAATGACATGGGGAGTTACGACAAAAAATAACAGACCATAAGTTCAATAAATGTTCACACATCTGCACCACTGCTACCCATGAAAATTTTGTAATACTTTTAGAAAGCAACATACTGTAAAGTAGGAATGCAATAGCTTTAATTTTGTTCCATGACTAAGTGTGCCCAAGTAATGTTTTTGTGAAGCACTAACATTACCCCACAGTAATGAGTTGTTAGAAAATAAATAGATGTTAACTGAGTACTTGAACTAAATATACTGTAACATATATAGTTAATAAGGTTCAGTGGTTAAGCAAGAATACTTATCTCTTCACTGCACCTATCATCTCTTGTTACTATTCATGTCATTACTTAGCCGTAGGTCACTCAAATTCATTTTCCCAGGGTAATATTATAACCTTGAAGGTATTTGAAGCAGGCATAATAAAACAAAAAGGTTAATTGTGCATTCTGTCAGGACCATGTGGCATCAGGCCATGACCATCATTTGCCTGGTAAATCTTACCTCAGTTTTCTTTGCTATTTAAACTCTCCCTGGTTGAATGATAATTTTTCGTTGTATAAGCTGCCTAAAGGGTAGGTTTCAAAATAAAGTTTCAGGTTCTTTTGTTTATACCTTGGTTTAAGTTTCTAAAATCCCTATTCTTGGCGATGCTTAGTATACTCTTACAGCTCTCTCATCTCCTAATTATTTAATATTATTTGCTTTTGTTGTTTAAATACATGATGAGACTAGTCTCCTTAGTACATGGCTACAAGTGAATGCATAAACCAACTCAATAATATATACTTAACAAATTCTATTCCTTGCTATCAGCAATCAAGACACAATGAGGTTTGTGCACAACATAAAGAAGGTTGAAACATTAAGCACTGTAGCAAATTTTTATTCTTTTGGCCAAATTCAACTCATACAGGAGAAAGCCCACCCATGCCAAGGACAATTTAGGACTTCATCACTAAGATCACTGTGAGTTGGATCCATAAGTGAGCTTGTGCATCTGAGACAGAGAGTTGAGTCTTGAGGAATCCGAACGGAGGAGAGCAGCACTAGAGTTGTCGAAGAGCACCAGATGTGGTGCACGCACTTGGAGTACAGCTATCACTTATGCCAAGGACTGAAACTGTCTTAAAACATAGTCACAATAACTGTATTTTGTGGGGAGAGAAAGGTGATGTTGACCTTTTATGTTACAGCTCAGGTGTTAGAACACACATTCAACAACAGGCCACGGCCAGTGTGAAGAATGGCATGAAGGGTCTCTAAATTAGTGGTTGGGACACTTACCTAGGAGACATGTGGGCAATTTTTATCCAGTGACTGCATAGTTTTATAGAGCCATGTAAAATGAACTAATTCCAGAAGGAGCCCAGCTTTAGGGGAAAAGAGGAGAATACTTCCATGAGGAGGCCATCAGGTTAAAGCAGCTAGACTCTCTCAGTCTAAGCCATGCGTGGATACTATGTCTTCTAATTCTGGGTCAAGTGCTGCCTTCATTAAGCGGTAAGAAGAGAGGACCCCCTCCACCATCATTTCTTCTTCTAGCCAGTTTAAAGACAAATTCCAAGCAGTTTGCCTGTAGCACTGGTTTATGTGCATGAGCTCTATTGAGGGATACAGTCTTTCCCTTAGCTCTAGCTGGTTTCTCACTCAGCATGAAGGCTTTATGAATCACCCTTCAGAAGCACCTTTCTCTGTGCATTATAAAGGGAACCTGAGCACCTAATTTTGGCTTTTTTATTCCCTCTGCAGGTATGTTTTTATTTCACTTGAAAGTCCTTTACTTTTTCATATTCTATTCCAACTATACAACAGACAGACAAAGCCCAGAGAAAGTGGAACTAATTTGTGCCTGTGTTCCTTAAAGACAGCAAATGCTTTCTTACTCCATTTAATACGATACTGCGTGTACAGGAGCAGCCAGGCAAGGATATTAATATTATCACTCTGTTCCAGTAATTAATAGCAACTCCCCTCATAGCTCTGATAAGCTAGGAAACACATTTCATTTCTTGTCCTTTCCTGCTTGTGAAATACTAATGGAAGAGAAATAGGTACAAGACTCTTGCAGTGACCTTGTATGAGGACTGCAACTCCTTTAAACTAACCCAGAATCAGTATGGAGCCATTACGAGTCTCCAGCAGTAAATGGCATGGGACACCCACTAAAAAATTAGAGAGCATGCAACTCAATGAGGCATTTCAATTCTATCACAACACATTATTACTGCCAATTATAGCATGAAAGATGCTAATGCAAGGTACTTCGGAGACTAAGCAAAACACCGATCAATTTTGAAGATAATTTTTGGCTTAGTTACCAGTTTCCTCTCCCAAGCACAGATTTATCTGTTCAAATTTTGCAGCCTGCTTCTTTCCCTGTCAGTTTCAGAGGTACCTAGAATTGTAGAAATGGAAAGCTAGGTACAAGCTTCCCTCTCCAGAAGAAGAAATAACTAATAAATAGGATAAAGGCTTAACATTACCATTGTAGCCATATTTTCTGAGGTAATTTCCATAAAATTTCCTCTTCTCCTCTTACTCTCTATGGAAGAGTGAAACACACATCCATGTGTAGCTTGGGGAGGGGTGTGGAACAGACAAGACAGACATTGTCTCAGTTACATTTCTTCAGTGAGTCATGCTTAGACACTGCTGGCTGGAGAGATACTAGTGTAGTTTCATAAACCAGAAAGACAGTATATGTTGAGAGCAAGGTATATCTGTGAGAGCAAAAGGCATAATACTCTCTTCAGACCCTGACAAAGCTTATAGAAAGAAATATACTTGTCAAATGCTAGACCTTAAGATCCTCAGAAGATAGTACATGAAATTTTGGGGTATTTTAAGAAAACTGTCATTGGCCCGATACACACGAAAGTCATATAATAAAGTAGCAAGCATGTTCAGTAGTAAAAACAAGTTAATAAAGAAGCAGAATTTTGTTTTATGCTTCCAGTGGGCTATTACTAAAGAACATAATATGAAATGATGAGTTTAAAATTAAAGCTCTCCCAGGAGTATATTTTTAAGCTTTTTTTTTTGTGTGTGGTTTTTTTGTTTGTTTGTTTGTTTGTTTGTTTTAATTAGAAATAAGGGCATATAGATGCTGATCACCAGCATGCAACTTAAAGGAGATGAATTATAAGTCCTTGGAGAAAAACCTGAGGACTTTAAAAGAAAAAGCTAAATAAACCTTTTAAGAAACAAATTAGGATATTACCAAAGAACATGCTGAGTGAAAACACATTTGACTGCCACATGTTCTCTTGGTATTTATTTTGCTTGTTATTAGTGATTTCTGCTGTATGAGTGCCATCACTAGCAAATCAATCAGATTTCTAAAGAGAATAAAGTGGCCTCTTCCAATAAAAGCAAACAGAAGTTCTCATTAAAAAGCAAAACAAGACAATAAGGTTTGACTTTCTCACTCTACTAACTCCCCTACGCAGTGCCTGCCATCCCATGAAACAAGTTTAATGGCACAGGCATTGGGGTGGGGCTACACTGAGCAAATCCAGGTAACTCGAAGAGATCTTACTTGTCATCAATATCTTGGCAAACATAAGGAACATCAACAAACTGATGAAAACCATTTAAATGGCCAATAAGGTTTGAGTAAAATAATTTTAAGTAATTTTAATTATAACAGCATCTATGTTACAAGTGTAACTAGTCATGGGGAAGAACTTGCATCACAGAAGTATGAAGCTCTGCTGAAATCAGTGGGAGGCTTTTCTCAATAGAATAAAAATCTAGTAAGAATATCAGAAATTTAGTAAGGATTTCAGGCTCATGCAAAATCACAGGAAGTATTTGAGATACAATTTTCTTGTACATGGCAAAGCTTTTGCTTAAGGACTTCTAACAAAGATGACAGTGGGCAGCAAATTAAATGCTAACCATGTATTAACATAACTTACTCCAACATCAGCTGCCACATTCATCCTCAGCTGGAAGACATTTACTTTCCGCACTTGCAACTTCCTCTCTTTAGCAATAGCCACAGGGATTGTTACAATATATATTCACATACATATTTCACTACAAAGACAGCATTCTGAAGTATTATGAAAGGCTGGATTATGTGCATGTTCATGCATGCCTATAAATTATGTAAGTGCAAGGAGAGCCAAAAAATATATCATAGAATATCTACTTACCTTTATTCACATAATGTCTAACAGTATGGCTTCACAGTAGAAAGGTGACAGCCACAATTCACACATTTTAGGTTTTGACTGCTGTTAAGTAGCTTCACATCTTTTTGCTTCTACACGTCTGTTGGCAGAAGAGGTCTGTCCTCCATTATAGGGGGATTTTCAATCTAAATTAATTACATATCAGATCCATAAGAACAAAACACCAAAAAGAAAGTCCCTATGTGAAATGTGAGATAGCAGTATTTGTTCTTTCTGGTTAAGTATCTTGGTTTATTTTTCTCCAGATGGCCACAGTGGTGCTCAACTTCTTTATCAACAAATACCTTCCCTATGTGTTTCTTCTACATCCACTGAGATAACTTCTCAAAGCTATAAATGAAACAAATTCCATTTTTACTCTCATGTAGTTTTAGTAACAGATGCAGGCATGTATCTGTCTTTGGGCAAGTTGATAATCCTCCACAAAATCTGAGTATGTTAGGACTTTGCTTATCTGCACTGCACTAAGCTTCAACTTCACAGTTTAGAATCACTGCTAGAATATTTAACTGCAGAACATTGCAAGAAAGACTTTTTCTTGCTTTTTACTATATTTGTAAGAGATGTGATACAATCAACAAATTTTATAGCAGTTACGTAAAATCTTTTTACTTTTTTCACTTGCAAGTGGAAGTTGGAAATTATATGAACAAAAGATATTGTCATGTTTTTCTTTTTTCTCATGTCCGTATTTCAGCAATTACAAATTACAGGTGTCGTATACCCAGCTATGGAAAAAATACGTGAAATTTTCTTTTGGTTTGTGGGTTTTACCCTTTCAATTAAAATAGTTCTCTAAAAACATCTCAACTTGCTATGCCCTTTACAGACATAGAAGCAGATTTCCTGATTAACTGGAAAAGATTTTGTATGACTAATTGGATAAATTTGGATTTCCCCTATAAAGTCTCTTCATTTTTGGAGCTGAACACCATCAGTTATGTTTTGACAGAGGCTTATGGTCAGTGAAGTATCTCCTGAGCACAGCACTGCAGTATGGAATGCTTAAACACCAGATTTTATACCAGGTAACTTCCCTGCAGGAACAAAAGATATTCATGATATTTTAAGCACATGAGGATTCATCATTGATAGAATTTGGTTTAACAAATGAGTACCTTTAACTCAGGCATAAATTGTGATTCAGAAGACAGATGAAAACTGAAATGCAAACTTAAACCACCGAAGAACAGAAAATTCATAAAATAATCTTAGAATGGCGATATCAAAAACTGTCCTATTTATAATTCTTTGAGTTGTAAATACAGGTAAGTTCTTGTAAGTCCAACATGTGAAAGCTTAACACATGAGAGCTCAAACTTAGGAAAACAAGCCTACATAGTGATTCCTGTCAGAAACCATTAACTTCACCTGCCAAAAAAGCCACTGTGGTAGCTGAAACAATCCCCCAGAATACAGTTCACCAGTTAGAAAGAAAGGCTGCACACTTACCACAGAATTCCTCTGCTGGGATTTTATGCAGTGCTGAGACATACAGAAATGCCTATAGATAAATTTTCCCATTTTACTGCTGCATTACACTAAGTGGGTGGAACATACCCATGTAAGCAGCACTGTTAGAGCTGCTATATGACCAAAATTACCTTTTGTATTAATGTAACTGCCGAAGTTGAACTCAAAAGGAACTGATGGGGACTGATGGGGAAGAACATAATTCCTGGAATTAGAACATCTTATTATACATTTGTACATCAAAAACTGCCTAGCAAAAGGAAATAAAATCCCAGCTGTAGGGACTGTAAAGAGCCTGTAGTCTAAACAAACCTCTCACCATCTCACCTCAACTATTTTTACATAGGATAACACTATAGATAAAAGACCTAGACTATTTTCAATATCCCTAGATATTACATATGGCCAAAGTTTTTTAAATTTTTTTTTTATTAATAGAACCTTCTCAGAAAGGTGCCTATGCTAACTAGACAAAGAAAGGAAATACCCAAAACTTCTACATCAATGTTGTCCTCCCAGAGTACTGGCAGTAGACTGAAAGGAGGATAAAGAGACTGTTTTCCCACAAACGTGTGGAAAACAGACTCCTGATGCCATCACCAGGAAACCCATACATCTACTGAAAGATAGATAGGTGATCTAACCAGAAATTTCATAGTTCAAGGATCATTACAATCAAGCTGATCTATACCAAACAAGCAGTCTACAAAATATTAGATTGGCCTAAAAATTAATTACACTCAGGAGGAAGAATTTGATTCACCCAGATGAGTTACTAAAATGCCTGCAGGGGGTAGATATAATCTTTCCTTAGAAATGAAATAAAGATATGATTCCAAGCGTCATGCTTTGAACATATAATCAATACTCCCATTACCAAAATTTCCATAGTAACCTTCCTTAAAATAATATCAGCCAGCATAATTTTGTGAGGTATCTGAAAGAAGAGTTGACAAGAGGAAAACCTACTTTTATATGTGACAAAGGTATTCAGTTAACCTGGATGGGTACGACTAATTTCATTACAGTATGCACGCATTTTCCAGTGATGTATTAGGAGTTATATGCTATGAAAACACACTAAAACATCAACAGACTCAGCAAGGTTTATGACCTGCAAATGCGAACACTTATACTTGATGGACACAATGTTCTATGATCAAAAATGCCCACAAGAAGTCTTCAAAGATGTTTAAGCTACTGCTTTTACAACAACAATATCAATGCGCAACTAATTTGATCAGGAAACTGACAAAACACAATCCGCCACTTTTAATTCTCACATTTTTTTGAAATTCAGCCACTCTTGTCTTTTTCATGAGGCATCCATTCAAAAGACGCTAGAGAAGCCAAATAAGGAAAATGATAACCATGATTTCATTATCTGATCCTGACTATGGTTTCAATTCATCTTGAAATTTAACGCTTCCAGTATATTGGGGCTGGAAAATTAAGTTGCTGATACTTGAAAAACAAAAAAGTTACAAACTGACGTATTTTCTGCTTCTTACAAAGACTGCACAGTACCGTATCAAGAACTTTACATTTTCTAGCAATCCTTCCATACAATTTACAAACCTGTGCACTGTCTGTTCCTAGACACCAAGGGTCTTTCTTGATATCAAAGCTTAAAACCTCAGGGACTAAACAGCATAGAAACAAGCTTCCATTTTTATTCTACACCTTCGATGACTAAACTGAGCAACTTCAGACAGTGGATGCAAGAAATTAAAAAAAAATGACGCCTAGTATTTGGTTTATTAGTGTGGGTTTTTTTAAAGTGTTTACAACTACACTCTGTCTTTGATCATATTTCTAACTACTAGCCCTATTTCTAACTACTAGCCCTTAAAAGAGCAACATGTAATTGAGCAGCAAAAATCTAAAAAATGTAAATGTTAACTGTAAGAGTGAAAACATCTAAAAAATTATAAATAGGACGGATGCTTAATGACAACTGTAAATTTGTCTATAAAGAAGGCAATACTTCTAAAGATCCACAGTCAGAGATGCAAATGAGACTGAGCTGGTCTATATGCAGTCAGTTTGCAGAAGTCATTGTCATGACAGGTTTTTAAATAACAGGAATTTTAAAATTCAAACTAAAAATGGAAAGGAAGGAGAAGACAGAAGAAGACTAAAATTTGTAAATTCATTTCTAAGTCAACAATACCATTATCACAACTTGCAAATGAGATTAAGAAAGCCTTCTGAACATTTCTGCTGCAATGGAACTAGCCCATGATAAATCTATGAAACTATTATAAATATAATAAAAGTATCTAAACCATGGGTAAATGACACTGAAATTTGTGGCTTGCATAAATCACACATTGCGACGCATCAGAGTTATATGCTTTCCATGGCATGAAAAATGATGAAATTTTACATAAAACACTGAAAGAAGAAACAGTTCTTCAGACCAACATTTAAAGTGCTGTAAAAGAGGTCTTAAGACCTCTTCAAACTGATTGCACACAAGTGTGAACTCTATTAGTATATAATCAGCTCTATGAATTTCACTGTATCATTCATCTTAAATTCTCTCAGACTTAACACAATCAATAAGAAAAGTTTCTCCAGAAAGATGCAGTACCTGCAAACAGCCTCTCTTAGCATGAAATTTAAGTCAGGCTCCCGTGAATAGGCTCTCCCGGGGACACTCCTCTTGTGCATGTTCCGGGACATTGCCAGTTCCTTTTTCTGACTTGGACAAATGACTTCTCACAAAAGGCTACTCGGGAACTGAGCTGCTTTTTAAAAAAGCATTAACGTGGCCCCACACTGTGCAGTCAGAGACTCTTCTGCATGAAGCCTTCATTACTCATACATTTCAAATCTGTTGCATAGCACACGGGACATCAAAACTAATCATTCTGTCTGGTCTTCTGTTTCAAAGTCCGCAGAGCTACTGTTTCCACTTGCTACTGGGGAAAACAGGCTTTTCCTTCACCACATGTTTGCTAGTGTCTGACCTACATCATGAAGAAGAATGAATCTTCCACTAATCCACATCCTAATAGCCAGACTTTCTTAAACCCTAAACAGGAAAGCCAGGCATGTGACAAGAAGCATTATTCCTGCCCCCACCTTTTATTTAATATTCCTGCTCCTCAACTTTTTTTTTTCATATCCTCTTGTTCTCTTTGCAAAAATATATCAGAGTGAATTAATGACATTTATAATAATCTACTATGTTCATAAATTACAAAGATATGATCTGCCAGTACTCCATTTATCAGAAAGCTAGGTATCTCTGTGTAGTTTTTAATACAACAAACCTTTTAAATCAGCTTTAACAGAACTCAATCAAAATGTGCTTATGGTAAGTAATATTCTGTACTGGACCTGCAACTTGTTTATTGAAACACCGTCATCTATGCCACACTGAATTTTGAAACCCAAAATTATATAGTGGATTTTTTTTCTTTCCAAAGATTTTCTTCTTAAGCTGATTTGGGAGCCTACAGACCTAAAGCACCAGGTCACTGGAGCTTTCATCTTCTCAAT
This sequence comes from Phoebastria nigripes, assembly GCA_035582835.1. NCBI lineage: Eukaryota > Metazoa > Chordata > Aves > Procellariiformes > Diomedeidae > Phoebastria > Phoebastria nigripes. Next base: position 1,245,518 of record JAYKAV010003232.1, read on the forward strand.
TAGCAAGAAGACTGGCGCTGACTGAAAACTTCATTACAGTGGACAGGCACCTTTAGAAATGTGTATCAGGTATTTTTCAATTTAGGGTTTTTTCCCCCCCTTTAGAAAAAAAAGTATTTCTAAAAGGTCTTGTATTATCAGTAGCATACTGGTGGTTAGACCATGCAGTTCGTAAATTCAGGTAGGAAAACTGTTTCCTGACATCCAACAACACTGTTCTCTCCCACCTACCCCATTTTTCATGTGCAATTTTCATCTTTTCAGTATTTTTTTAATTAATTCAATGCTGCTTAATCGGCTTGATCAACTATTACCTCATTATGCTTTCCAGGAAAGCATTCAATGCCTGCTGAAGGACACAGTCCTAGTAGGGACCTTAGGAAGTTCATCACAGGGTCAAGACTGTGATTTTTAGTCTCAGGTATGATATTGTTTGAAGATTTACTCTGCGAAACACTATGAATGAGATGAGAAGTCCCATGTACACAAATTTGGGTTTTTTTCATAGTATTTTCTTCTGCTGTCTCCACAGGATTCATGAAGATGGGGGCTGAAATCCCCAACTCGGAGATCTATCAGGTTATTTAGCTCTTGACTCCCACAGCTGCACTACCCAGAATAGCTCATGATGATGCCCCAGGGTACACCTGCTGCATCAGAAACCCATGCAAGTGAGGCCCATGGTGAACACTGTAATGAAATCAAGAATTTTCCTTCTCAACCCTTCACTCCACTCCTAAAAAAGGGTGACAAAATGAAGCCTTCCACTCTCCCACCCCCTTCCAAAAAACGCCCCCACACAGACATTTATCAGTTGGCAAGTGTAGCCTGTTTATGAGGTTGAAGAGAGGAGACCTAGCTGTAAGATCCTTTTCTACCCACATCCCACTGGGGAATTTAATTTTGCTTTTGTAAAACTCCTGGGGAAGCTCTTGTGTCCCTGTTCTGAACACCCTAAGTCTTAAAGAACCATCATCAAACCTAAAATTTTGTGAGAAATGTTTGGCCTTGCTTTGTTTTCGAATATGCTTTCTCAAAATTTTATTTAAAATTCTTGACAAGAAGCATTTCGGTGTTTGCTTCCTCACTAAACACAAGTTACCTGAATTTCCCATTCTTGGTTCTGGAAAGGGAGACAAGACATAGAAAGTGTCTTCCCTTTTCCTGCTCAGTTCCCTCAGCATTGGCTGCTCTGGATCCTCTCAAAGGGGAGTTAATTGGCTGGGTCTGAGCAAAGGCATACACTTTCCATGGTATAATCACTGTCTCTGCTCATAGATCCCATTTCGTAACATAACTGTGCGATTTTGATTAATCACACCTGATTCAAGTGGACCGTGCTCTTTGTTTCTGATTCATCAAGAACACAACACCAAACAACATACTGGATTACGTATATACAAGGCTCTTTTCAGAGGTCCACAAGGCAGATTTTTCATGACCATACATGTACAACTACTTTGAAAGACATCAGGTCTGATGTCCTGCCACTGAGTATGGGGTTAGAAACAATGGGGTCAGTAGCCACTTGAAACATTTATATGGCTTCCATTAAATGCAGTCTGCCTGAGAAAGACTTGACATTCGGTTAGAGTTAATTTGTGTCTTTTCATTTGCACCCATATCTTTTTTCACCAGGTAGATGGATCAGATTTGCAGTTACCAAGGTTTTCTTTCAGTGTTTAAATATTTCCCATTCTATTTTTTTAATGCTATGTATAATTTCACAGCAATATTAGTTAGTAAATTGTTCAGAATTTCTCTGCTTGCTTAGCTGTAAAACGTCATTATTTTCATTTAGCAGCCAACAGAGGAAACAAATCCTAAGAGATTTTGAATAATTTTCATAATCTTTTTTTAAAGCCAACTGATTTAGGTACAGAAAAACCAAGAGTGAAACACGTTTACACAAGTGTTTCTTCAGGTCAGAAACAGAAAATTTCAAGCTAAGTACAGACTGAATTATTAGGAAGAGATAATATTGTTTATTAGACTTGTATCAGCTTCTGTAACAAAAGACAATACCAATCTTTACAAATCTTCTCTATTTCCATGGACCAGGAAGGCAATGACACTATTACTACCATGAGATAATCCTTCTTTCATTTTTTAAATTAATGTATTTTTCAAATGTAGATTTTAAATTTCTGGAAGTGTGACTATTTCACCTCTAAAGCACTGCTTATCTTCCTAACATAATTTGCTGAATGTTACTTCTTCAAGAGATGCATGCTCTTCATCAAAACCATTGCTGCAGCTCAAATAACCAAGCTAACGTTAATGAGCTGGCTTAGATCCTGACCAACAGCACTGCATCAAGGAGCTCAGTGCAGGGCAGTCAACAGAATATTCATCTGGGGAACAGGCAGGTTTAGAGAATACACTGATAAACACACTATTTCTGGTGCTGTGTTACTCATTGAATGCTAGCTCAGATACTTGCATGTTAGCTACCACCACAATTTGGACTTACATCTAAATATTCTGGTGGGAGAAGGAGTGCTATGTACCTTTTTAATTTATCTCTGCAGCTTTACAGGTTATTAGTTAATTGTAAAACCAACACTTGTCTTGGAAAATCATAAAAGAGCAGGTAGATCAAGTATGCTCTCCGAACGCCTAAAATGTGCTCTTGTGCATTCTTACTAGCTTGAGCAATAGTATGTACACACAACACATAGCAGCAGACGCATTTAGAGGTTTTACTGAAAAGTGTTAATACAAAATATTAAGAAATAAAAGATAAGAAATAAAAGAAAAAGAAATAAGACACAAAAGATGGAGAATATGATATTCATCTTTTTTATTTAATCCCAATGCATTTATGAAATTGACAGTGATATCATTTACAGAAAAATCAGCAATGTTTTGGTTTTGTCTATATAGCAGAAATAAACACAATTAGCACAACAACTGGCTAGCACTTTTTAAACGTTAAATTAATCTCAATACTGCAGACATAAATTTCTGTTAGAATTACATAAGAATATACGGAGACTAAACAAGATGCTTAAAATAAATATATTCTCATCTACTATATTTATGGCATCACAAAATCACTGGCCCACTTCAATTTAAGCATGATAGAATGAAATCACATCCTCAAAAGAATTAGTTAAACAGTCCTAATCCTTCATCTTCTAAATCCAGCCCTACCTCTCAGCCTTCATATTGTTTAATCTGCAGAGTAAAGAGGACTGTCATCTAGTTCTCTGAATTCCACGATGATTAACCCTTCAAAACGAGAACATAAGGCACAGACTGAAGATTCAAAGTGATTAAGATTCCACATCCAACTCAGACAGTATTTTTAACTAGAAATGTGCCTAACCATATAAGCTTTGCTGAACAACAGCAAATACACAGCAAATATCAGTCTCTCCTGGATGCAAGAATTATAATACTGGCCATTCAGAAACTCAGCTAAGTGTTTTAAGTGAAAGAGAATCCAGATAAACAGAGACTGAAGGAAGAACAGGTAAGAGAAGATAGACAGGAAAGGGTTCAGGACAGCAGCAAAAGAAGACGTAGAACAGATCAGGAAGGAAGACGTGGGGGCAGTGTGAACACTAAGGGTGTTGGGAACTTAGCCTGTGCTTCCACTACCTGTAAGGGTATTGCTAAAGAAAGTCCAGGCATTTACTCTCAAACAAGTCACCTATAGATGCCCATAGGCATCTTACTGGGTGCTAGCTGTATTTCCTGGAAATATTCTCTTCCCATCAATAGTGAGCAACTAAGTTCAATGTGAGGAAAAGCACCTGCTCTAGGAAGATGGCAGTAACAGATATACAATACCTGTGAAATTGCTAAGACCCATCTGAAATACGTGTTCAGACCACCTATCTTCAAGAAAAATTAACTTATATCGGCAGCAGGCACAGGAAAGAGTCAGGCTAAAAAAGCTGGGCAAGTTTAATCTGGTAAAGCAAAAGTTCAGTGGGGACAGGATTAGTCAATAGGTATTTATAAAATGAACCTGATATGCATAAACTGAGCAGTATTGTATGTACTACAAATAAGAGCAGTTCAGTACAGAACAGGCATGCAATAGCAACAATTGGACAGAACAACTATTCTACAGTGGGCGTGATTATGGAAGGATTATGTGCCATGATTGCTTCTGACAAGGTGGGGGATGAAGCGTCTTGGCCTAATTTTAGACCCTAAAATTTACGGGCAATAAATACCTGTCAAATATGTAGAGCAAGTCAAGAAAACAGAAAGAGTGAGCTAAATCATCTGATTATAGTATGAATTACAAATTATTCTCCACCACATGCATGTTTTTTGTATTTATAGCTAGATTAATATCCATATTAAAATGCCAGATTTTGTAAATAAAGACTCTGTGTCTTTTAGATTTAAAACATTATTAACTACTCAATAACCTTCATAAATTGGAGGGGAGGGTTCTAAAGAACCTAGACAAAATAATGAAGCCGTGAGTTTTTCTCAGTGCATAGTATTTCATTTCATTAGAACTTCATCAATGCCAATACTGCTCCAGTAGCATGTGCCAACCTAATGATAAAAGGTTATTTCACATTTTTATATACTCCAGATGGCAATGATTCAGAAAGGATCTCACTCCTTAGTTCAGCAGGATTAGGAAACCTCTTACAACAATCTCAACTGACATTTCTCATCCTGCCAGCACTACAATGGATCATGATGCATGTGTTTCACATTGCAGTTGCCAGTGTAATTGTCCTATTACAAACACACTGATTGAGAAAATACATATAGCACTGCAATAAACACTAAATATGTCACAAAATATGCAACAGAGGGCTCACAATGAAATGCAGGCAAGTATGGAATGGGAAAATATTGCTCATTATTTTGCAATGCTATAAATTTCAGCAATTCAGTACATGACCACAAGAGCTGAATGAAACCGAGAATATTTGAAGTATTTTTACAACAAGGATACTCACTGAAGTATGAAACTAGTGAAACCAGTGACCCATTATTCTTCCCTGTATACACTAAAATTGACTTCAACAAATATTTCAGAAACTGATCCAAATGGCCTCTGTGAAACTCAAATTTTTCAAAAAAATGTAAGTTTCCCTCATTCTTTAACAGGTTCTACAGTAAATTCACACCAATATAACATACTCTCCCACTATTCACTACTGCATAGTCTTAGACAAAATGAGCTCTTTTCTCTATGAAGGGTTGTGACTAAGATATAAGAACTGAATTTGATAGATGTTTGTCTTTTAAGGAAGACATTGGCAGTTGGATTGTTTTTTGGGTTTTTTTCTCTTTAGTTTGAGAATACAAGTGTAGTAGCAGCAGATATTGACAGTACTTGAGAAGATTAAGAAATACTTTGTCTTGAACAGAATTCATATTGTGAGATACACTTGCATTCAACAAGCCAAGGGAGGGATCTCCACTGTAGACCACATTTAACACAGATCTACTTTGATATACCATAATTGTAACTGTAATTTTGAAGTCAGTCAACTCCCTGGCTTTTTAATCTACTGATGACCCTGCTCTGCCTTACCTGCCTTTCAGAAAGTAGTACAAGTGGCCAGAATTTTCCGGTTTCTTACTTTCCTTTATTTTTCCAGTAAAAAGGAGTATACACAAAGGCTTACTGTTATTTGCTTATCATCTATACATGATCTATACATGATTAGCTTTCTTATGGTTAGTAGATACAAGCTGGAAGGAATCTGCCAACTGAAGACAAATGGAATACAGCAATAAAACCACAATCAACTCAGTGCCTCTAAAAAGGCTTTAGGATGAAGGATGAAACCTATAGCTAAAGGCAGAAAAAGGTTACCTTCTGATCAGGTGAGACAGTATATCAACCCATGCCACATTCATTCAATTAATAGGCTCTGCAGCTTGCAAACACCGATAAGGGCACTACAACTTAATGATCTAATCTGTATTCCTAGCAAATGAAAACTTAGTTCAAAACACACAGTTTACTTGGATTTCCAATGCAGGCACAATGTACTTTCTCTGCTATGTACTGGCATGAAAAACTGGACAATTAAATCCCACAAACACAGAAGAACAAAAAGGAGGATTAAAAACGCTTGCAGAAAAAGGTATGTCAAGTTCTAAAATGCAGCACAACCTCCTGTGCCAAAACAAGAGACTACAGAAATCTCTGTTGCCTTGCAGTGTTAAGCCTCATCGTCTCACATCTCCTCCTAACCACTTTTCTCATGTCAAATGCAATTCTCCCTCAGCATGCCACTTCTTCCTTCCTATCTGGAATGGTGGTGAAAACCAAGAAGAGTAAAATCCCTTATCTTGAAGAAAGCAATTGAACTGGGATTCAGTTATCATGAAACAGAAGGATGCAAAAGAAAAATCTTCTCCAAGGTATATGTAAACTAAGAGTGTGTATCAACAACCTAAAATACTCAGTGTTCTCTACGATGTGACTTGTTCGGAACAGGATTTGTAGTTCCTCTGCATCCTTTTGCAGCATATCCTTAGTTATCTGATTGTCACAAAAGGAGCTCATTGTTTTATGCAACACAATATTCTATTGACATCCTTCGGACAATTTTCTTCAGAATAACCTATCCGTAGTTATTATACTATATTATATTATATACAAATTCGTAAAATTTGAGATTATGAGGCAGGCACTACACATGGAATTAAAACCATATTACACTGAAACAATCATTCAAATCAAGCGACATTTTCTTACAGTATCTGCAAACTGAAGCACACATTATGACCAAAGATAATCACATTAAGATTTTTGGCAATGCTTTACAATAAAAGCTATCTGCAAATGTAGACAGTAATTGTTATTAAATTGTAACAGAATCCCTATGGAGGTAGGAATTATAACCATATTAGTCATATAAGTTCACCATGATTAACGACACTGCAAAAAATATCAAGATTTTAAGCAATAAACCCATTATGGGCAAAGCCCATGGTAATTACTTAGGTCCATTCCTGCCATAAGCCAGATATAGTTGACTCTCATTGTTGCATTTTTAGTGCAGTCATCTAGCACCTTTCAGGAGCTGGTAAGGATGTGGCCCACCAATTTTCCTTATTTATTTGAATAGTTTGAATCATGTCAGATGATGTAGTGTTTGTCCTTCAATGCTTTCTTCATCCTTAAGAAGGGAAATGCCCATTCCTTTCCAGGGGACATTCCCTCTGCTAGGTCTAGATCCAAACTCAGTGAGGATCCTAAGCCTTTCCTTCAAACAGGAGTGAAGAAAGACTTCACAGCTGTTCTTACTGATACTGATGGACTAAAACCAAGCATCTTTTCTTTTTTAAATCCCATTTTTCCTCTAAGCAAGTTCCATTACATATATCAAGAAAATGGACAAGCAACATCCATGCAGCTGAAACAAACTTCTTATGCCTTCAGGGCATAAATCCCTAAGGATGTACCTGTAGAGCGTCTTGCAAAATGTAGTATCAGTAAGGGATGAATAACTAGAAGACCTAGGTCTATAAGCCTATACAAGAAAAGCAAATCCCATCCTGTTCTCTTAATGTTGATCATATACTCTGAGAAGCAAAACTCCAAAACAGTTTGCACCTTATGTAATAGCTTTTCAGCTTTAAATATACTCGCTGCAACTTTTAATAATTATATTTGAAATGGGCTCATAGAAGAAAACACACACCCAAAACATTTTGATAAAAGGAAAAGATTAAAACCAAATTTTTAAGTTGCTCTGTCCAATTTTGAGCACTGACAAACAAATGAACTGCTGCATGGCCTGTTACGTTAGAACAATACTGTGGAATAATTACAAGTTCTAAGATAAAATTAAAATTACCATAATAATTCTCCTGTGAAACAATCCAATCTATGCAGACTACAAATTGCTACTAGGTTGAAAAAATATATTACCACCTCAAGTCAGGCAGATAAATTATTCTATTTCCGTTAGTTAGTGTAGGTACTTAAGAGGTTATGCTGAGCAGGATGACAAACTGATTGTATTTACAAATTATGTATTGGTCACATTTAAAGACCAGCTCTTTACTTGCACACCAGCATTAGAAAGCCAGCTATGCAAACTGTGAGTAAAGATACGATTCTGCAACAGTTTCTCACTGATGAGAGCAAAAGTCCCAATATATAGGGCCCACCTTCAGATACAACAGGCAATACCAAGTCGGGACTTCTTTGTGCATGTTTTCCTATTCTGTTGCCGGTACCATTTCCTTTAGTGTACTTTAGAGAAAGCCCTTTTCTTCACCCTGCCTCATACACACATGAAAAACAGAAAACCTTGCTTTGAAATCGAAGACAAAGGATTCCCCTGTTATTCTACTCAGAAAGATAACATTCAGGATTTCATGTTCTTATCCCCCGTACCACAAATCTGCACATCTGTACTATTTAAGGCACCAAACTCCTCAAAGGTACCTGAAGCACTCCTCTCCTTCTGCCCTTAATGAAAGCAGAAGGCACACCAGTATCTTAAAAAGGCTGAGCACTTTTCTGGATCAGATTTTATCTGCTTGCAATTAGAATGGGAGTGTAGGCTCCCTGTTTTAGTTTGTTGTAAAATTTAGACTCAGTCAACCAATGATCCTTTGAAGATTCCAATCATGCTCACGAAAGAGAGGTATCACTATCAAGATCATTTGTTTTTATGGCAGCTTTTTAATCATAATATTCCCTCATGGTTTAATTTGCTCTGTACCTACCGCCATCAATCTGAATATACACCACTGTCCATTAATGATACATCTACAGTTTATAACACAATTTTTATAGTATAGGAGCATTATTAATACAAGCCACCTCAAGCATCTAACAGAAAAACAACCACAAAAATTGTGATCATAAACTCACACTTCTCTCTGACCCATTAGTAGAGAGAAACAGTCTATAATCTGCAAATCGCATACCAGATGTGGCTTTTAAGTATAGGTTTACAATCATATGACAAAAAGAACCACAAATGTGATGGGATCAGCAAATTAAAATGGGATAAATCCATGTTATCTGGGTAGTGACTTAAATCTAATCATGGAATCAGAGGATCAGTCTTAACTAACATTATACATACTGATTTTAAAAATTCACGTCTTTTTGACTCTCCAAGATAACTGCTCACTTTCAAGAAATTAGTCTCAAAGCGTGGACAGCACACATATGCCTGGCATGAGCATACATAAGACCACCAGTGGTGAAAGGCACATGCAATGGAGGTTTCAAAACATTCCTGTCATTTCCATTTTGCATCCTCTCCCTTCCCAGGAAGAGATAATTAATAAAAGGTACCATTATACAACACTACAGGGAAACAGAAGACTTCAAAGAGAGACTGAGTCATTGTGTTGGTGTAGAAAACAACTCTGGTAGACAATCCTGTAGCTCAAACCAGACTGATGCTTTTAAAAAGAGTCTTTAAATTTACCACAGTCATCCATGACAGACCCTAAGGTAATCTCTGTTCTTTGCCAGCTTTCTTCTTGCCTGTTCTCCTTACCTAGTTTAACTTCTCTAACCATTTTATTGGGACATAATTTCCATTTACACAGATCTCTCTGAATTACTGGATTCAAAAATGTAAATGACAATGCTGTTTCAAAGGTGACTCTCTGTCGTATATTCTACTGTAAGGATTCAAGATCTTTATCACCGCATTGTCCTTCTCTCACAGCTATTCCCTCCATTTCCTTTTTAATATTCTTTTGTTACACAGATATTATGAAATGAAAACAATATTTTTAAAAGACAAAGGTACATATAAAATCTGAAGTAGAGAATTTTTCCATGTTCAGGTTCAGAAGGATGGATCTGGCTTTTACATGAATAAACTAAACTGTTGAAGACTTCTACCCCACCAAAATGAAAAAGAAAACTCTCTTATTTGTTTTGGTAGGAAACATGGCAGAAAGAATTATTGATATTTTTAAACGCACTTAGTTATATGAAAGGCCGCCTTTTTTGAAACAGAAGAATTTTCGGATTATATGGAGCCATTACCATATGCTTCTTCAAAGTATGTCAATAGTAAAGTCCATTAATGAAGAGAGAAATAGTATATAGACATAACAAAATTAGGTGGTCTTATAAGCAAAGGCAATCTTCCATTTTAGTATTTTTAAAGCACACATGAACTTTCAACACATATACAAAAGTGATTTACAGTTTTATGATTGCAATTTAGACAGACGCCTGTCACCTTTAAATATATTGTCTATTATCATCTTTTCCGCAAAACATTGTAAAATTATTCTAATACATTTGATTGGAAGGAGTTCCTAATGGGTCAAGTACGGGATTAACCTCACATCGCAGAACATGGGAATATCACAATTTTTTTCCATCATGAAAAAGTTTTCCCAAAGCAGATCATCTGTAGCTGCCACTAAGGATGTAGCGTCTGATTCTAGCCATGTTCTAACTTCAAAAGCACTTCAAGAGAGATACTGCAGAGCATTGTTAACCACAGCAGTTCTTCCCCGAGTACATTAAATTCAATAAAAATACTCTTCCTGGAAGAGTTTCTCAGAAGCTACTTATTAGAGCACAGGCAACTGAACTGAGCACTGGGACCGTAATTGTTTAGTCTTCTTCATGAAGACTATTGTGGAACCATATCTAAATTTTATTAACAACAAATCGGTCTAATCTTCTGTGCACAATTTCTTAGTTATATAGAAGTAAATAGCACTCCTTTGGGACTTCACTCATTCTTCAACTGCCTACACATATAATTGTCAGTGGTTGGTTGACTACAGTTGGTGCCTGTGAGTATGATCAAGAAATCCTGGCTGAATCTACTTATCTTAATTCTTTAACTGGTTACCTTTCACATTCTATCTTGTGATCTCAGATCATTCTTGTCAATCTTTATTGGTATATGTATGCTATTATTTTCCTTTAGGGAAGACTAAGACAGAACAGCTGTTAAGCATTCCTGCTTTCTCATCTATTATACGCCCTTCCATCCTCCTATCTTCCACATGATTTTCTGTTTAAAATTTTCATCCTTTCATAATCTTTTATTTTCATCCTTTTATAATCCTTTTCATGTTTTTATAATCTTTGTAAAAATGCCTTAGTTGTATATAAATATAAATATAAATATATATATATCATACCTCGAAATAAAAAGGTGACCTAAGTATGAAGGAGTTTGGTCTGTCACATAGAGGGGCTAATCATGCCTGGGAGCATCAAGGCAAGCTATGAAGAAAAAGTGATGACGATCTTCCAGTGTAATCAGGGCAGGTTGTTTCCTGAAAAATGGCTCAGAATTAAGAATATAATGTTAAAAGAAAGCATTTAAAAAGAAGTTCTTTTAGACCACAGCTAACTAATATCAAATGGCTTGACTTAAGGGAAAAAATAAACTAAAGGAAAACAAATTATTTTCTGCTGATCTTGCAGATCTTTTTCTGGCAGATCTGCTGATCCTTCTGCAGGTCCTTGGAATTAAGGTACCTATCATGTCTAGCAAAGGAATCCTTTTATTAAATATGTGAAGGAATGTGTTGGTTTTGAATAGTCTCTTTACCTTATATGGCATTAAGGAATTGCAGAATAGCACGTGACACATCTGTGACTTTCCTGATTTCCCAAGTTCGAAAGAAACCAAACTATGGCAAGTTCCACAGAAAAGAAACAGTCAGTACTTTAACTTTCCATGTTCCAATGCCATTTTAAGAATACATCTATAAGAACAGCAAACCAGCAATAAATAACAGAAGTCCTCCTGACAACCACAGGTCCCATCTACCTTGGAAACATCTTACCAGCACAGCTCTTAGGCAGCAGCATTACTCAGTAATAGAACTTAGCTCCTCTATCAGCACTGTCAATGGAGAATTATCTGTAGCTAACTTTACAATGGAGAATTATCTGTAGCTAGAAACACCTGCAAAAATATGCCTATTATTGTGCAAACTAAAATGCACAGAGCCATGAACTTCAACAGGTACAGGATTTCACAGTATATAAACACCAAACATGAACCTCAGTCTCTTTAAGCAGCAGTAGCAAGGGAGTCTGCAATTTCACCGAAATGAGGTTTTCACTGTCTTCCAACATAAAAGGATCTGTAAACCCAAACACTACATCTGCACAGGAATCCCTACTCTTACTCTCGAGAACAATATTATTTGGTACATGCTTCCAGGAGCTTCCTTCAACATCAGTGGAGACCTCTCACTTTGGGAATGAAACAGCCATATAACAAGAGAGATTATGGATACATACCACACACTATCTAATATAGATAGGTTCTGCTTGGTCAGGACCATGGTATGGGAGTGCAGAGAATATTCAAACCATCTTTCTATTACAAAAATTAATGCATGGAGGGGAGTATATGTTGTGTGTGGACCTGTATACGGGCATTGGTAACCTACTGTTAAATTCTGGTGAAAATGTTGATATATTTTTTTTATGTTAGGCTTTGTCTTGTATGTTTTAAAAGACAGGGTAAACCAAGGGATTACACTGTAACCTAGTACTACTTTGGTGCTAATCTATTACATTATGCAGGGGAAAAAAACCACTATATCCTATTAAATTGTAGTGCTAGCTAGAACAGAGGAAGCAGCGTATCATTTCATGCTCTGATAATCAGTAAAAGGCAATAGATGCAACCTTCCAGGAATACATGTATGATGCATACTGTCAGCATATAAATAAATACAAACCAAACCCAGGATTTTCTGAGCACACAGCCATGTCTTTGTCTGTGGAAGATAAAAATTACCTATTTCCCTGGACCCCTTGAAAGAAGCTTTCAGCAACTAAGAGCTGCTATGAACCACCACCACATGATTTACTGCATCGGGGTACTGAAATAGGGCTGGCTCTTAATGTAGCTTCAGCGCCTGAAGAGTCCACAGAAGATCAGGAACTGCATGTACCTCTACGTGCATCTTTAATAATGCCTGAAGCAAAGCAATCCATTGCTCTCTAAAAGTGTTACGTAAGTCAATATACATCATGCAATCCAGTCTGCTATAACTTCTGGTCCTTGCATGACTTCTGTGTTTTGAATTTACACTGGTTCTTCAGCCCTCTGCAGTCACTCTGGCCTCATTGCTTTTGCTCTTTCTTAACTTAACTTCTGTATGAAAATATGTATTTCAACCTGATGGTTTCTAACATGAGAATGAGAATTGTCGTTTTTGAAGAAAACTGAGGTAACACATTCTTTGAAGATATTTCTCATGTGTATGTACTTTCAAAATGACCGTATTCTTACACAGAACAAATGAGTGGAAAAAATGAAGCCTGGTATGAAAAATTACAAAATTCCTTTTTTTCTTCTTGTTGGTCAAACAACAGGAAACCAGCATATTTAGTTCAAAGTAGCCCGTGAACTGAGTGGGGTCAAACTCCATATACAACTTGGGGCAACCTCCTCTTTGGGCTTAATTCATGGGTTTAGTAAAATCATTCCTTTATTTTCTGCCAGATGAAAACTATTCACACAAAAGCTCCTTGATCTTACTTAAAATAGTGCTTGACACTTCTGAGCAACAATTAGAGATGAAATATGTACCTAAGTGTCATACATGCACCTAAATAAAAATACTAATATACTCACCCCATCAGCGTTAATCTAAAAGAAACTTCATCCTTTTACTCTGTCAATTCTAATCAAAAGACAAGATCGATATCCCAAGCATTAGGTCAAAGCCCTAGTAAAACGGTATTCACACCACGTCCTGAGGCTCAGTAAGTCCAGCCAAGAGCTAAGCAGTCCTCCAGTGAAAGCACTCTGCCCAGTGCACCAAGAGTGGCAGCTCCAGAACCGGTGCCTGTGAAGCAGACATCAGCCCCACCTCTCTTACACCATACACCGGAGAGGCCTCCCAGCACTCTACGACCCCAGTGGGAGGGAAGCCATGCTGGAGCAGGGGAAAAGCGTGAGGAGGAAGGAGCAGCAGAGACAAAGTGGTTTGAACTGATCGCAGCAGCCCCCACCCCCCGACCTCCGCCAACCATGCTGCTCAGGGGAGGAGGTAGAAGAGTCGGAAACAAAGGAATGAAGTTGAACCTGGGAAGAAGGGAGGGGTGGGGGAAGGTGTAACTAGTTTTGTCCTTGTTTCTCACTCTCCTTCTCTATTTTTAATTGGCAATAAATTAAATTAATCTTCCCCAAGTCAAGTCTGCTTTCCCCTTGATGGTAATTGGTGAGTGATCTCCCTGTCCTTATCTCAACCCATGAGGTTTTTTTTCTTATTATTTTCTCCCCCAGTCCTGTTGAGGAAGGTGAGTGAGAGAGCAGCTGGGTGGGCACCTGGCAGCCAGCCAAGGTCAACCCACCACAACATGTTTGAAGATGGACATCTTACAGTCAGCAGCAAAGCAGGAAGTAAGTGTATAAGTGAGATACGCACCAGACATGGAGCACTTTCAAGTCAGCAAGTTGTGTTTTATACTTATTCACTAGTTTTCTTTGTAACATTTCACAGAGTCACATCTAATAAAATCTGGTGATATCTAAAAACATAGGGCAGGATGACAAGGTCAGCCTTTGATATAAAGTCTATCTTTGTGACAACCTGCCTCCCGCAATAACCCTACATGCAGGCCATGCAGGAAGGATGATAAGAGATTACTGCAGAACTACACAAAAGAGGAGAACTGTAGACAGTTCTTCTGTAATCTTCCTCTGAGACAAGGAGTGAATTCCCGCATAGTATTTTACTCATCCCTGCTATAACAAGATCAAAGGAATACCATCAATGGCTGCCAGGAGAGCATTTTAATCTCCCCAGAAGCTAGATTAAAATGTTATTAATGGTTTAAATTGGCATTCAATGGGCATTAGACAAACTGACTGACCACAGAGGCTACTGAGGCGTCCTACTGGTTTATACTTTCTGGACACAGTCTCCGTTGTATATGGATTACCAGTCATGGCAGTAAGGCCACTGAAGTGCAAGCAGGTGGTGACCTCTAGATCAAGCAGATGTGATAGCCTTAGAAATTACGATGTGATGATGCAACATCAACATGCTCATGCAATGCAAAAAATCTCTTTATCACAGCTGCTAGGAAAACAGTTACCATTTCCACTCACCTGCTGACAAGCCAGAATGGAGCAGGGGCAATTAACAATAATTAGAGAAAACCAAGTAGGATGTGCTTAAACCAACAGCCACACAGTCCTTTTATGTGAAGTGTTATCAGATCTGTAGTAGTCATTTTTCCCCTTGTCAGAAGTTACAGGCTTAACCCTACGGTCAATATTAATGTGAGGGGAACGCTGAAATACAATCTAATGAGGATTGCACTCGTCCCATTCGCAGGACCCTGGCAGATCAAACAAGGACCGTTACCTATTTTTCCAATAACATCCATTCTTAAAAGCCTGAGGCAGTTTTCCAGTCACAGACATTGATACCTATAAACACCACCATCTTAACTGAAAGAATTTTTGAAATTTACCCAAAGGGGATTTTAAGATTTGATACTAGCCTCTTCAATTACTGTTTACAGATATACTTTACAATAGTGTGTTTATTGAACTTGTTTCATTTAGACTAAAATAGTAATCAAAATAACTTAAGTAAAGCCACCTCTTTTACTGCTTTAACATTTAATCCCAGTTTGGAGTCACATGTACTGTACGCACTCAACAGACAACAATTTCTATTGCTTACTGATGTACAGGAGAGAAATGTAATCAATTTATATTGCGTGTATTAGTGTGCTTTTTAGAGTGATACTATAAATCACACCTACTACTTCGGGCAGGGTTGTTGCATTTCTGTTCCTACTGTTGTAGAAAGCTGCTGAAAGTAGGAAAAGCACAGCTGAAACCAAGAACAAGGAGTTAGATGAGACACAGTGTATTTTCTTCTCTAATGTCCAAGACATAAGAAGTTCAAGGAGGAACTAATGTTAAACTGTGAGCAATCAAAAAACCCCCCCAAAAACGAACAAACAAAAAACAAACCAAAAAGAATTAACTTAATTTCCTCCAGAGCTGGATAAAGAGGCAGCAGGCATAATACTAATGTAAATGGTGACCTGCCACTATATACATGACAGTTGCCAACAATCAAAATGGGAAAGTCAGACTGCATGACACTGTCTTGGAAGAAACTGGGCTGATAGGTATTTATAGGGTTAGTCTTTGTGCATTTGAGCAACATCCATCTATACATTGTCATGCCAAAAAGGGCCTTATAGAATTTAACAGAACAGCTGCAGCAAAGCAACAGATCTGTGGTTTTGAGAAAGAAAACATCAAGGATTTCACCTCAAGGTGAGATTATACTAAGGCAATGCAAAAATAACTGCATCCAATTACAGTGTAAAATCCTAGCTTTAGCATTAAATGGTTTTCCTGCAGGATCTTTCCACACCTTAAATATATTCACCTCCAATAAAATTAGAAAACAAATTTAAAACTACATGGATACACCACAGTACAATTCTGGAAAATAAATTTGGTTTTAAAAGCTCTTTCTCCTTCTACAGCAACTGTCACATATTTATCAAACTAACCACTGTGTCACTTTAAGGCTCTGGCAGATTTATACAGATGTTAAGAAAGAGAACTTCGATTTATTTCAGACTCCTAGCTCGGAATATTGCTTACTTGGTAAGAACAGAAACATCAATCAATAAAAAAACCCCTTGCCTTCTGAACTCCTCAATCTCAAACTATATGCTTATATGACAGATTAAAGTTTTCACACAATTTCAGATAGGAATAGGCAGCTTTCCTCCCCTGATTACAAAGGTCAACTTACAGCTTTCCACAAACTATCATGTTTCATTCTTTCAAAGATGCAGAGAAAATATTTTGAGATGCAAAGAAACATGCTCCAAATCACAGTTTAACCTACTGCACTGCATGTATATGTAGGAATGTCTACGTAAATCCACACAGTTCAGGAATTACACAGATTTAAAAGATTTATGCTATAATATATGTTCTTACTTTAGTCTATCTGGATCTGAAAGCCAGAACGTTTGGGCCCAAAGTATTATTCTCTCACCATCTTCTTCCAAAGTACTTCTAATTTGCTTGATTTTAACATCTCCTCCCATCACCACCTGTCTTGTCCCATTTAATTGTTCTCAAAGTGAAAAAAAAAGTCTCAAATCCTTCAAACAATACAGAATCTCTAAGCAGCACGAGATTATCCAGTTGCCAGTTTCATTATTTGCTCAAGCAGGGTAAGAAAAAATGCACTCATTTAGGGAGAAAGTCTGTTTGTGTAAGCAAATATCTTAATATTCTACTAAACAGAAGAAAAAATAACCTCTAATATTCATCATAACAAACATAATGTTTTAAAAGCAAATGAAGTATTTAAGTGATGCATTTTTTTTCCCAGCATCTGGTCTACACTAAAATAAAATCATACCCCGATGAAGCCAACGGCAGTTTTCATCATTGGTAATAACAGGGCCAACCTCAGGTGCCATTAATGAAAAGTGGTATTTAAGTTTGCCTTCAAACAGTATAGCTAACGCGCAGACAGCCTTACAAAGAACATAATACTGATTCAGATGGCATTCACCTTTATCTAAATGAGAGGTACAAAAATAAAGAGACAAACAACTTTAATCCAAAGAACTTGCATCCCTCTGCTTCTTTATAGATCAGAGCAAGCTCGACTGCAAATAGTAACGGAAGAAAAAGAATGGATTAATTTGAAGATAGTGGACTTTAGGGATCCTAACTAATAATATAGCTATTCTTTTCAGAAACGCCGTAGAACTGAATCAGACTACCACAGTTTCACAGGAATAATGAAGGGTTATCCTGAAAAGATCTGAATATGCAACAGTTAAAATTTTACCAAGTTACTGGCTGCGTTACTCTGGAGACTGGTTTCCCCTCACCTCTTCTTTTCTTTTTTTCTTGATCAGGGCTGCACCATCTTTAAAGTTTATTTCAAAGACTTCTAGTTATTGTAACGATAATACTGTTCTAAATTCAGGACCTCAGGAAATTCTTCCGTAAACAAAGATTAATATATAATAGAGCAAAATATTCTTACCAAGAATACTCATGGGGTGGATTTATTTTGCGTATATTACTCAGGGAGTCTCATCAGAATAAGCAAAAATTGAAACCAAAGATCATAGAACAAGAACAACAACAACAAACTTTCAAAAAAGAAATATCCTTAGCATTTTTAGCAAAAGAATTTCAGACTTATCTGAACACTTTGATAGTTTTTTAAAATCTGAAGAGCATTAATGGAAATTTTCCAAAACCAAAATAACAGATCAGAACAAATTTTATTATTGCTATTAACGGCTTTTGCAGTGTTGCCTAGAAACCCAATCTCAGATCAGAGGAGCAGAATGGCAGACACTGAGGAAAAAAAAAAACCACAAAAAATGCCCAACACAGAAAACCTTAAAAACCCCAACAAAAATAACCAAAGAAAAAACCCACCCCACAGCTTGTTTTCACCATATTAAACTGAACTTGAACTTTTCAATGATTCAGGGGCCTGAGGGAATGAGTTAATATTCAGTCTTGATGGAAAATATACAACATAAAATTCCATTGTCTCTTTTGATTTTGTTTTGATTGTTTTTTTTCTGTTCATGTGACAAAAACAGTAAGAATTCTATTTGATGTACAAGATCTCATCATGCATCATGAAAACAATAAATAACTCAAATCGTTACTGTGGTCATATGAATGGTTTGTCTTAAATCCCAGTTCTAAGATGGTTCCCTTGTAAGTGGAGATCTGTTCTAGCACAAAGCTCTGGTCCAGTCAACACAGGAAGAGATTTGAAGCATGTTGAAGCAGGATGACTACCCAGTTGGTAAAAGGCATCACTTTTTTTTCTTTTATTCAGATTGATCAAACCCATTCTTGTTGGTTAACAGAAACATACAACCAAATGTTGACTTATCAATGACATGCACTTTTGAGAAGTGAAGATACTGGGAATTCTAACAAATGCAAAATCTCTAGAAATGAAAATTTTCACCACTACATAGAATCATAGAATAGTTTGGGTTGGAAGGGACCTTTAAAGGTCATCTAGTCCAACCCCCCTGCCGTGGCAGGAAATGATGATATAAGCCCTTTAAGTTTTACAGGATGCTAACAATCATTGAGCCAAAAGCCTGTAACATTTACAGAATTTCAGAGGGAGAGCAGTTTTTGCCTTAGATTCCATCCATTCAAGCTATCAAAAGATTTGATCAATCTTTTTGCACCAAAGTATGTTCTTCCCGTATTTTGAACATAGTTTACTTATGCAACATACCTGGAAAACTGTTCTTGCAGCCCACGCATCTGAGCTCTGCTACGCTCCGACTCCAGTGTCACCTCCCGTAATCTTTTTTCACTCTCAAGTCTTAAATGTCTTTCTTCCTCCAACTCCTGTATCAGCTTCTCACGCTGAAAGACCATTAAAAGTTAGTTATTAATTGTACACGTAAAACATACTTTTAGCAAAAATTTAAGATTTAATTTGGAAAAAATCACCAATCAAAAAAATTACCCTAACTATCTAGTCCCATCTTTTTTTGTATAGCAGCGTTACATAGAATAACAAACTAGAGATCGAAAGTCTTTCAGAATATCCCCATCACGTTCAGCTACTCTTACTTGGCTCAGACTCACTGAAGTCAGCATATTTAAAAACAAACACCCAGCCTCTCCTTCAAAGCTCTTTTTCTTCACCTCCACTCAAAATAAACATAAAATACCATATTTGAGATCTGTGATCTATCTTGCTTGAATGCAGACACGGGAAGCATGAAACAAGTCAAGAGGACAACTTGCCACCCATCCCTTAATGTTTCAGTATCACAAGCAGAGAAGGACCTGCTTCTGCACCACTGGTTTTCTTGTTTTGGCTGAGAGGAGGATCCCTATCAGCAGGACAGAGTCTATTTGAATCTATTTACTGAAATATTATGACAAAGAATATGTTTTTAAAAACTGAGTACCAATCAAACAAATGTGAGAGAAATAAAAACGTCATTAATTTTACTAATAGTTCTCAAAGGCAAATAGCATATGGTTGTTGTTAATTCTTAAAACAGAGGACCAAAAAACCCAACCCACAACATACTGCACTACCTGGATAAATCTACATATGTCATGGCCCAATCTTTTTTTTTTTTAAAAAAGAAAGAACATCATATAAAAGGGTACCTAATGATTTCAAAACCCTATTTTAAAAGTAGCTAAATGCAATTTAGGAGGAGCACGGGAATGAACTGAAAAGTTATAAAAAAATGCTATTGGAATTAAAAAAAATGTATATACAGCCTTTTCCATGTGACCCTGTTACACGGAAATTAAATTAAATTAAATTTTTCCTTGTGCATTTAAATGAGGTAACGAATCAATAAAAAAACCCAAGCAATTTATGTAGTACTACATTATACTCCGTCAGCGAAGGGGTTCCAATGTCAGTTGTCTAAGAAAAGGTTAAGTCATTGTAAAGCTACAGTGGGTTCACCACCTACATGCATTGAAAAATCTCTGTGCCCATGGCACAGTGCGATTTGTACCCTGTCAGACAGTCTGACGTAGTTCCATTGCTGACCTAAATTTTCATGATATACCTGCAAAAATTTATCTAGAAATTATACATAAAGTTTCGTTAGAAAATAACAAAGGTATCTTAGTGTAAGCCATTAAATGGGGGAGACAGATTATTTGTACAAGTCTCACAGCTATAAATCTTACTGGGTAATAATTTACAATAGCAGTTACCAAGGGACCAAAAATATGAACATTACCAAGTGGAAAAGGGATCTTAAAGACAGTGATAAATAAGCAGATGCCACAAAGGGAGGCTGCAAAGGATTAAATGAAATATCTATATGCTTGTGAAAAAATATTGGGAATTACTCAGAGGACAGAGGGCTTCTGTCTAGTTGGTCATATGTAGTATCTGGAAAATGGAAAACTGCAAAACAAGAAACAAATTACTGGAAAATAAATACATTGTTCCAACTAAATGATCTAATTACTGCCCTTACTGTTACATAACCATGTTCTGCCAGGTGCTGAGTAATCCTTAGTTTCTGCCAAGCTAAGAAGAGCAGAGAGTGCTCAGCACCAGGCGGAAGATACACAGCACCTTCAGTACAGAGAGTACGGCTCACGAAGGATAACTCAGGCTAATGAGATGGGAAGAATATCCAAAGCAGTTAGTATTTCTCCAGCTTAGATCCCGTCAATGCCAGCTTCAAAATTATGCTGTTCCAGAGGCCCTTGCTAAATACTGTTAGCATCTTCTGTTATAGAAGCATTTCACTGCTGCTAAAGAGACATCCAGAGCTTCCAGAGAGTCAGAGAGTAGCAAGTAAAATGACATAAAGAAATGTATAGTTACCACCCAGGGCTTAAGACAAGCTTTCAGAAGATACTGGTGTCTATAGAAATTGGGCTTAAAACCAAATATGTAACTGTCCCTATAGTAACTGATAAGCCACCTTGGAGGAAAATCAGGTACTGCTATGAACCCCTGAGTGCCCAAGTTGACTCGAAGCACCAGGCTGTGCCTGAGCTACCTGATGCAGTAACAGCTTAACTATGATAATGCACTGAAGACCAGAGATTCAGCCATGCCTTCAACACTCATTCAGCATCATTACTGCCACAATGATCTTATTCTGATACAGCAACTACCTCTATACGTCTGCTATGCTGACCATGCTCTGGTCCTCAAATAAACCTTCTTTCTACATTAAGTACAAAGCCAGATCTCCACGGGGAGGGGAGAGACAAAACATGACACTTCAGAAAGCAGATGATGTCCTCCATCTCACTGCCAGGATGTTTTGCAGGTTACACACAGCCCCAGTGACTGTCCTGCAGAATGAGTGTGCCGTATCTACATGCATGGCTGTGCTGCTGCTAATCACAAAACCACATTTTCTCATAGAGCATAGAATATACAGCAGAGATTCACAAGTCCAAACTTTCCCCTACAGATCAAAGAGCTGTATAAGCTATTTCTAGGTTTCATTTACCTCTTGCTGATAGGTCAGAGAATGCTGTTGCTACCATTTCTATTCATGTGGGGAAGTCTGTATTATTGTCCTACACAAAAAGATCAGCACATCCACATGATTTTTTTTTTTTTAGAAGAATCATAGAATCATAGAATAGTTCGGGTTGGAAGGGACCTTTAAAGGTCATCTAGTCCAACCCCCTTGCCATGGGCAGGGACATCTTCAACTAGATCAGGTTGCTCAGAGCCCCGTCCAACCTGACCTTGAATTTTTCCAGGGATGGGGCATCTACCACCTCTCTGGGCAACCTGTAGAAGAAAGGACCTAGGAATTACCTTAAGAAAAGTACCCATAAACCAACAACAAATTCACATTACAAGAACAATAACATTACAGGAATGAAATGCTGAAACATTAGGAACTTCTGGAATGAGTTAAATGTCCGGTTCCAATTCAGCCACCTCATGGGCAAGCATAACGACACAGCATATATATTATATGAGCACATACTATTGCTGTACAAAACTTACGCTTCTTTCAGGGTATAAGATGAACAACAAACAAGTCACAAGGCTATAAGACCAGAAACAAAAGCACTAACCTATGGCCCTGAAATTCTGGGTTCTCTTCCCAGCTACCAAAAATTTCCTGTATGAATAGGGAGACTGCCCACAGGATAGCTGCACAGCAATAACACCATCAGCCTTTATTCATGTGATTCTTCACAAGAATTTACCGGCAACCTTGAGGCACTTCTGCCATTTCTTGCAGAAAGCAGATCTGCTTTCAGCCAGATTACAGACATTAAATAATGTAGAGGGGAGAAAAGAGGAGTAAGAGACCACCCACACTTGGAAAGTTTTCAGTCTCCAGGACACAAAACACTCATGTATACTACACACAGAAAGCAGATCCCAGCAGTAGTGATCTTATCTACAAGAAAAGAGAACTACATTTTTATTCAAACCCAGAAAAGCCATAATGAGGTGTCACAAGAGAGAAGTGCACCTAACATACAGAAATGCCAGGATTAGAGAGAGGTTGGGGTTTTTTTGTCTCCTGAAAGCAGATAACATATCCCTGAATTCTCCAGAAATTTTGCATTGTCATAACCCCCCTTTATAAGCTCCTCTAAAGTGCTAAACCCACTTTACTCCTGTGCAAAATAAAGGTGTGTGAAAGGAAATGAACCAGCCAGAAATGGTTCAAGGTTTTATAGTGAATGTAAGCTCACTGGAAAGGGATACAATTAGCATGCCATGTGAAGAAAAGGTTAAACAAAAAAAGAAAGTATCATGTGAAATAAATCAGTATGTTTTAACACCAGAAAAATCACTGCCATCTTCCAATGAAGTTATATGTGTTCCCACTTGCCAATTCTTCTTTAATTGCAGCTTCTTCTCTCCATGAGCTCTGCTCAAACTATATTCCCTGCTTCCTCTCCTCACCTTCTGCAGCACAGCTATAACCTTCTCCTCTTAGAAGTATAACCCTTACTTCACTCTTGCTTCCCTTTTTCAGCCTCTCCAGATAGCCTGACTTTCATCACATTGCCCTGTCAAATCTCTGATAACTTTCCAAATATGCAAAAATTTTATGTGAACAAACTAGAGTGAAAGACAGGGTTAGCAAACTCCACCAATACTTCCATGCAAGTACTGGACTATTTTAACACTTGAACAAATACTGTTTGCAATTACTTTTTCATGAACATTTCAGCAATCAAGTTTCACTAGCTGCTCATTATGCTCATGAGCCAGCGTTTGCACTTCAACGAGTTCCTTTTTGTGTAGCTGTAGAAACGTTCGTGTCAAAATGTTTCATTTCTCATCCAGGCAGGAATACGTACCACACATTAACTCGTCTTCTCAAAGTTAAGGAAGGAATCCAATTCGAGATACTCATGATCAAAACAAAACGCATGAAAACTATTTATGGCTAGACTGAAAATAGCACATATATTTGACAGAAAAATCCGAATCGCTCCTCAGCACTCCATGAAGAGACCAAGAGACAACACTTATTTTCAGAGTTACTGGTTAATAGCCATGCTCTCAGTCTAAGGACTGACCCAGTGCAGCCACACGACGAGTGTCTCCTAAGAGGTGCTCAACTGTTTATGTCTCCTTTCATTCACTTGGGATGTGTCGCAAATGTCAGGACCTGGTTCTTTCACGTTCTACCAAACTGCAAACGTCTCCTCTCTTGCATGACCCCCGATGCTGCGACAGCCAGCAGAAAATGCAGAAGTGATAAAACATGAAAGCGGACATGGCGGGCGGCAGCCATGGGAGGCAGATGGCAGTGCATGGTGCTGCGGGACCGGGAGCTACACAACGGGCCCTTTGTTTCTGGCCAGAGGTTTACACCCAGCACACAGAGCAAACATGTGGCACCTTAAGGTTTTCTACGGAGAAGCTGCCTTCTTACTGTTTTTCCTTTCTGGGCTATCTCACTGTCACCTTTAAATTCAGACATGGATGATACTCAAGCTTTCCAAGTCAGGGACTCGCAGTTTAACTCCTTTACCTGTCATTGCAAATAAAATCAGCAAATGTCTCCTTTGAATGACGGGACTGACTCCATGACAATACCTTCTCAGGGACTTCTCTCCACCAGGGTCAAGCATTTGACTAACTCACGCAGATATCTTATTCCAAACCCTCTCCCCCACTTTTTGCCAGACCTCCTTGACTCCCCTCCTCAGTACTGATGAACTTGCACCCCCCCAGTGTTAAAACTGCGTGTTAAAACAGCTCATTCCTCCTTGCCTCTCCACCAAAAAACATCTTCCCCTACCCCTCCATAATGTGTCACCCTAATAATCTTACTTTTCCTTAACGTCAGTGGGTCAGATGTATTGTGTATCTGTGGCTGCTGGCAGCAGGGGGGCTGTGGGGCCTCTGTGAGGGGAGGTCAGGGATGTCCCCTGCCGGACACAGCCAGTTCCAGCCGGTTCCAGCCAGCTCTGCCATGGCCCCACCGCAGGGCACAGCTGAGCCTTGCAGCAATGCTGGTGGTGCCTCTGGGAAAAAGTATTTAAGAAAGGGCAAAATGCCACAGAGGTGGTGAGGAGTGAGGAGAAAAGTGTGAGAAACAGTCCTGTGAGTGCCCAGGTCTGAGGAGGAGGAGGAGGAGGAGGAGGAGAAGGAGAGAGGGAGGGAGGAGGCACTAGGCACTCCCGGCACTGGGGTGGGTGTATTTCCCTGCAGCCCGTGGAGGAACCATGGGGGACATTTCCTGAAGGACTGCAGCCTGTGGAGAGCCCACGCTGGAGCAGGTTTATCCCGAAGGACTGCAGGCCGTGGAAGGACCCACGCTGGAGCAGGGGAAAGGTGTGAGGAGGAAGGTGCAGCAGAGAGGGACTGTCATGGACTGACCTCAAGCCGCAACCCCATCCCCCTGTGCCACTCAGCAAGGTGGGGAGTCAAACTCCCCGAACTGCACTTTGGAAAGTGTTGTTTTAAATTTGTCTTTGTTTTACATTATCCAAATCTATTTTAATTGGCAATAAATTAAATTAATCTTCCCCAAGCCAAGTTTCTTTTGCCTGTGAGGGTAAATGGTAAGCGATCTCCGGGTCTTTATCTTGACTCATCAGCTTTTTCATCTTATTTTCTTCCCTCGTCCTGTTGAGGAGGGGGAGTGAGAGAGCAGCTGGGTGGGCACCTGGCAGCTGGCCAAGGTCAACCCACCACACCAGAGTACTTTATTTTTAACTTTTTAATTTTTCTTTCACATAAAAATAATACTACTCCGTTGATCAATGACGTTATCTATATGTTAAATAAAAATGTGGCTGTGCATCAAGATTTAAAACTACAGATAATTGCAAGTGAAAAATTAAAGGCATTCAGTATAACACGCCATGCATACTATACAGGGTGTTGCTATTCATGAGGGAGCTAGCCCGACATCTATACAGGAACTGGTCCCTCCTTTTTCTGTTTAGCTTATGTTTGAGTCTTATGAAAAGCAATTCTTAAGAACAGCTAGGTATAACTGGACTGATTAGTTCAAATATCAAAAATGTCTTGAAAGGGGCACAAATGTAATCTCTTCTCATCTTTAAGTAGTGAAAAGGGCTACTGTTTAAATAGAAATAAGATTCTTCTGCATTCCTGAATTTGTTCTTTGCTTCCCCAGTGCATCATAAGAAGGGTTTTACTATGGTACTACTAATTATGCTAACATGGGAGCACTATTTTGTCAAAAAAAGTCTACATGAGAATATTTAACACAGGCTTAATGTTGCTCAAAATCAGGCTAATAACCTTCACATTAATTTTTTAACAACTATTTTAAAGCATTTGCTAAAGAGGGTCACAATTTCTGTGTAATGAATATTGATTTCAAACAGATACTTTGCAATGAATTTAAATGAGGGGAAGAAAAGAATATAAAATTTTTTGTTTACAGTTTGAAGAACCATTAAGTCATTGCTAACCTAAACTGAGTATTTATGTATTTTTAATGCATTTTAATGTATTTTTAATGCATTTTCTGATGCTACACATCTGATATCTTGCCATAAAAGTCGTAATTTAATAGAATCATAGCCTGGTCTGTAACACAACTTCCTACGAGCCAGAGAGAATCGCTGGCCACAGAAGTAGACAACAACAACACCACCACAAAAGTAGGCAACAACGACAACAGAATTAAGCAAACAAATAGCAACTACTAGAAGCACATTAAAATCAATTTTTCTAGCAAGTCAATGCCCAATACTGTTATGAATAAATATGCATATTCAAAGTACTCAAAAACACTATTTTATCACCCTTGCATGCCACTTTTGAAAGACTGCTGCAGGCAGGAGCCATGAAACAGCCTGGGATAAGGGATGAGAGAGGGTTGGTGAAACAGTTCCATTTTTCAACAATTAATTATGAAACATTAACTGAAATAGAAACTGAAATTTGCAACTTGGTCTCCCAGTTGGTTACTTTAACAAAGTAACTCATTTTTTTCCGATGCAATGAATATTTAATTCCCCCAACATAATGCACGGTGATCAAATGGTATTTGTTCAAGTGCCACAGAGTATACCTGAGCCCCAGCTGCCCACGGCCCAAGCTGTTGGTTAAAGGCAAGTACAAGTGTTCTCTATGTTACAGATATTTTGTGAGAGCTTGTGTTTGGGTCCTGCTAAAAAAACAGGTCAAGGAGTCCGAGGTGGTTCACCCTCATCTGTCTTACACAGAAGGTGGGTGAAATGTGTTTGGTGTGGTCCCCTCCAGAGGCAGGTGGACCTGCCTGTCACCCTCCTGCAAAGCCTGGGGCTCCCATGCTAGGCAGGAGTCCTCCCTCCAAACTCTCCTTGTCTAACCTGGTCCCAAACCCAGCACACAGGAGACTACAGTCCGCTATCTGTCTAAACTTATTTCACTCACAGATGACAGGAAAGAAATGTGATTACAAGAACAGAGAGCAGATACCATTTTTTATTTCATCATAAATTGCACCAGGTACTGTATTTTCATTCAAATTAAAATGAGTCAAACTTCAGAGTGTCCTTTGTTTGCTCCTCATCGATCGCTGTTAAACCAAATGTTTCTCATTCTGTAATCAATACTCCTCTGCAAAAATAAACCGAGGCACTGACAAACAACTTTGCAGAACATTGCAGCGTTCCTTGTAGTGGACTTTGACAGCATGAAAAAACACTACCCCAAAGAGTGGGGAAAAAAGAAGTGCATTGCTTATTGTGCTTATTACAATTTTTACAGGCTGCCTACAGCTGAATCATTTTACTGTAACAAGACTTTATTAAATTAGCCAGCTATTGAAACCAGAGCTTTCCGACAGTAGCAGTTAATATGCCTTTGTCCCTTGTTACTGTTTCCAGCTATACTGGGAATACTGACAAATACCCTTAAACACTCAAAGCTTTCCCAGGGATGAAGTTATAGGTGTTTTTAAAGCACAGTGAAGCATTAAGGTATAAACAGTAATAACTTAAGCACTTGGAAGGTTCATGGAGGGAGAGGTAGCTTTATTTCCACATCTCTTCAAAATAAGAAAGTTAAGGGTGAAGTTGTGTGGCTGCTTTGTAATCAAAATGAATTACCCTTTCACCTGATACAGATTTCTACTACAGAGGCTAAAGAAGAAACTTCCTTGATTTATATTAGGCCTCTACTTTTTTTCCCCAATTATTTTATGATGTAATCATTTTTCCTAAACTTCTTCCCGCTAAAGCTCTGCAACAGCAAGATATAAATAGTATAAAAAGCAGTATCCTAATTTTAGGCTGGTATCTTCTAGCTTTTTCATTCCAGTAAGAAAAAATGGTGATTCTTTAGAATAGGATTCTGCTCCCAAAATGACAGGCTGCCTGAATAAACCAGGAAAATCTAATTGACACTAAATAATTTGTATTAGCATTTTCTAAAACTGCCTTGAAAACAGTTAGAGTAAATAATTTGAAGCAAATAATTTATTTTCCACTATGAAATCTTAATATGCTAATACATCTCTCTCTTTGGCCTCCTATCAGACTAGAACATGTATCCCGTGACTACCAGATGTAAACTTCAAGCTTTGCTTGGCTCTAAGACGAATAGCAAGATGGGAAATGTTTATTATTATTATTAGTGATATTTTAGTGACAGTAGTTTACACACTTTATATTCTTGGGTGATAACACTGCTCCAGAGCAATTCAAGTAAATTAGAAACTCTTTCTTGGTGTAGTTACTCCTTCTGAATAAAATAAGATGCTAGCTTTCACTGTGCACTAGCTCAAAATTGCCACCGTGTGGCAGGACAGCAACTCAATTTAGCATTATTTATACTGCACTGATATGGTTTTAATTGCATCTATACGACAGAATAACTGCTGTGCTGAAGCTCCTTTATCATTGCAAGCCTACAATTAATCTGAATTAGGCAGGCTATTAAACGTACAGTACTGTATATATAGTTGGATTTGTGACAACATTTATTTTACAGAAAAAAAACACGTAAATAATTCATAAAACCTTTCAGCACAGAGCTAGATGGCTAGCAATACTGTCTGCCCATCGCTTTCAACAGCTTTGGTGTATGGCCAGCCCTCTGAAAGGGAGCTCTTACTGCCCAACAGCTCTTTAATTCTGTGAAACATGCAATGACAGGCCACACAAAACTGGAGTCACCTTTGGGAAAAAAAAACAAAACAAAAACAAACAAACAAACAAAAACCCCAGTCATTATCTTCCAGTCAACTGAGTCAACTATGTGGACCTCTTTTAGCACCTTTCCTGGAGACGCACCTATAGACACAGTGGTTATGCACAATCCATGACAGCAATATATGCGCAAGCATGCTTTCTGCAGATGAAACATCTGCATCCCCAGTAGCCGTCATTCCCTCAACTTCTTAAAGGTCATCTCTGTATCGTATTTTCAATGTTGAATGAAGGCAAGCAATACATATTTTGATAATCCTGTCTCCCTAATAAAACAATTGCTATTCATTCAAATTCACAATTGATAGCCCAATTTCAAAGACTTGTATTGATCTTCAGTTCTTAGGATAATTAATTTTTCCATTTTAGACATTATTTCCTTATAGAGGGAGAGGTGTACAGAGAATACTCTTAGTGAACTTTAAAGTCCCACATAGTCAGATCATGGATTTTTTTTTACTCATTAACTTTGAAAGGATAATGCTTTTAAAAAATGAATTTGCAAATGTAATTGAGCTTCTAATAGCTTCTACAGACAGTAATTAAAGAAATCTCATTTCTTTAAATTAAATATAATGAAATGTTTTTCAAGATCAAATAAAAACTTGGAAACAATATTAAGACAGACATAATTCGTATGAATACCTAGTATTCAGAAGTGTGAGGAAAAAACCTCTGTCAATACCAAAATGAGAAACAGTGGAATTAATAAGCAATATAATGCAATTTTTTTTTTCCTCTGAAACATCTTAGATTATAATGGCTAATTACAATTCCAAGCCCTTTGCTACACACTTTTTTTGTAAGGTGACTTGCATTATATTAAGATGTCTAACCAAGCATAAAGGTGTTTGTTTGTTTTTTATACCAGGTATATACAATCTTTTCTTATTAGAAACAAAGTTTATAACCAATGTAACTTGTTTACAATGAGCCTTTATTAAATCAGTTGCAAACAAGCAAAAATCCCGTCTGTGCCAGTTTATGTTTCCCACTTGTTTGATTCAAGAAAATTTATAATAATGGTGTTTGAACCATAAAACAGCACAAAAGAGTGTGTGTCGACAACAACTTGCAAGAGAATACAGCCAACCCACCTGGGCCAGCAAAGTGTCAATTGTTCAATTCACCTACACTTTTCTACCAGATCTGCAATTCTTGAACACTTCCTAAAGGGCTATCAATGTAGCAAGGTACGAAACACAGAAGGTAAGGCTGTCTGGCGAAACAAAAGCTCCCGGTCACAGAAATACAACTGAGATTTTGCAATTTGATTTTTTCATCAGAACAAAACTAAATCTTTGAATAAATAAAAGTCACACCAAAACTTAAATAGTATACAGTTATAGGCTGCATTTAAACATCTAAAGACTTAACAGACTTGAAGAGCTGCATCCATAGAGTTGAATGCTCTACTGATGACGGACTGCAAGTCTCTCAGTCACTCTCTAGAAGATTTACTTAAATAAACAGGCCATGGGACTGAACTCCCCACTCACAAAACAAAGATTAGGAATAAATGAACCCAGGTGACATAGAAAAGGATCCAGGTTCAAGAAAGTGCCTTATCCCATGGGATATTGCCTATATTTAGTAATCAGAAACTCCACCTTGGGTCAGGAGAGAAGTTTCAAGAATTTTTCTTTAATAAAGGGGGTTGATCTGCAGCAAATCAACTATGCCAAACAAAGAAAAATAACATTAAAAAAAATTATAACTCAAAACCACAAACCAACCCTAATACTATGTGCACAGGAGAAGGGCACACTAACAGTATGGCATTCCACTAAAGAAACCTGCTCTAGGTACACTTTTACCCTTCTTGGTGGTAACACAGCAAATTATTAGGACATCTTTCATGATCTTCCCTGCCTAAACATCTCTCTTCTGTTTAACTGCATGTCTAAGACTTTAGAATGTACTTTGACTTGCAGTGAGGGCCAGAAGATTTGCCCAAAGTTCTCTCAAGTGCATTACATGTTCTTTGGACTTTTTGTGACCTACAGCAACACTTTCAAAACAACTGTACACTGTAGAGGTGCATGAGATGAGCTCTAGGCCACATGATTTAGGGTGGCTTCCACAGTTGCACTTGCTCAGATTACATTTAATTTTTGATCTGGCATGGTTTCATTTTATAGTTAAGTAATAGATATTTGCTGTCAGTTAGGATGAAATTCCAGCCTAGGCATAGACTTGAAGAGGAAAGAGGGAAGAGATTCCTTGAGGTCTGTAAACCAGTGTAGTCCCACAGCTGATACTCTTCCAAAATTTAAGAAAGATTTTCAAAGGGGGTTTTAAAAGGCAGGCAGTTTCCAGATCTTGTCTGCATTGTTTGGAGTGTCTATAAAAGATAATCCCATGAACTATGGCAGCCAATGGTCAGTTCAGACTCGGAAGATTTATTCAAGTTCCTTTTAACCAGGTAACAATGTTTTGATAAGCCGCTATGTAAACATCACTGCAAACCAGCATTTTTGGCAGACTTGCAAATGGCTATGAAGTCTAGACAGAGTGGGGAGAAAGAAGCCATGAATTTGTGGTCATGCTGGATTTTGATTTCTGAAACACTGATGCCTATCCATTTAAGGGGACTTGCTGCAATGGAATAGTGCCCCACCAGAAATAAAGCACAGTCTGTAGAAAGGGAGACTAAGAAGACAAAGGAGAGGTGAAAAGACAATGAAAGGGGACATGTCACTCAAGCTACACTGTTTATACCTGGCATTGATATTAACCTATGGATTCATATGAAGCAATACGGTATCTGCAGTATTTATTCCTATGCTTTCCAAAGTATGCAATGAAGGGACACAGTCCCCGAGTACCAGTGACAAGGAGGGCCCGGCCACAAGGTTTCTTCTAGATCCAGCTGTCATGGTAGAAGAGGTCACTGCCCCAGTCTGATCACTCCTGATCACCACCTGGAGGTCACCAGCCGTTCAAGTCAGCAGAGAATTGCTTGAGGCTCAGGGTGGGGTACAAGGCAGCCGGTTTAACTTAACCCGCTACCAAACATGCTTTGAAGTAACCTGGCAGGCTGTGCAATGAAGCAGAAGATGGAGCAGTAGCATAATCCCCACCCATTCTGCCGTGGTGACAGTAACCCCCAGCAGGGAGACAGTGACATCCTAAATGACTCTTCCTTATCTGCAATGCCTGTGTGCCTGCACCCAAAGCGAATGGGTTTTCTCCCCTGTAACTGACCAACGTGTTCTTTAGATGATATAAATGGTTTCTTTTCTAAAGGACTGGATGCTCACAGAACACAAGGGCATGTGGCTGAATCAAGCGTTTCCCACTTGGATCTGCATTAGTGAGATAGGAGTTAGGCAGCAGGACACACATAGGATAAGCATTAGAAAAAACCACACTTCTAAGAGTTTTATTTGGCTTTAACGGATCAGCCAGTGGAACTCCACTTTGTTGCTCCATGGAGCTCTGGGATTTACTCACAAGCTAGGAGTAGCATGTGTTTCTTGCCCTGATGCTGGGGAGAGTTAGGGCTTCCTCACTTTCTGGACTTCTCATGAATGTATTTGTATTTCCTGCTAATAAATAGGATATCAAGAAGTTAACTGAAATAGATGTAAGGCTAAACAAAAATTGGGAGGATGGGAGAAGTATGCCAGTTGTGAGAAGTGGCTCAGAACGGTTTGCAGTGCCACCAGACTCCCACAGACCTGGGATATGCTGGTATTTTAAGTTTTCACATGCACACTTCTATTTGCTTCTCCCAGCTGACACACTCAACACCTCCAGCATCACTGCTTTGCTGCTAGCTACCTTTCCATACAGCATTTCTTTTTCCCAGGCTCTTTACAGCATTGCTCATGAACATGTCAGATCTTATTACATTTTTTTCTGTGTTCACTTGTACAGTCCATTTATGGTTGGTAAGTAGCTGCACAAAAAGATACCTTATTTACTCAGCTGTTCCTTGCATGTATGCCTAAGTCCTACCGCTTTAGTTTTCTGACAAACGTATCTCTTTACCATATTCACTCCTTTAGCACTGCAGGCACTGCTATAGGCAATAAGGAAATGTGGTGGGTTTTTCTGTTGGCTGGCGCATCTTCAATAGTATTTTTAACAGAGCTGCCACTGCAAAATGTTTATTAGTGCTGATGATGCACACATACAGAACTGGCTCAACTTTCAGGGGCCAGATTGAGTTTGCAAGCCTGGTACCTGGGAGAACTTGAAAAAATAAAATAACAAGTTTGCATGTTGTTTTTAATTTGTTCACTGGTCAAACTGGAGTAATTGAAAGACTGTCTCTCCACCTGATACCATTTTGCAGTACCACTTTTCAGTAACAGGTTCACTGGAATGTCTGTTCATGTTTCTAGAGACCAAATCCAGCTCAACTTTAAGCGCCAGCCAGACTCTACTCCTTTAGTCCCCTTCCCTTACTAGAACAGGTAGGCTAGATACACTTCTACAGCAGAAGATCAAAAACAGATACAAAAACTCTAACACTTAGTTCTCTGGTCTTCATTTCCATGTTTATCTTTTTAAATAGGATGTAACTGTTTCATTGTATCTAACCATAGTTTATTGTAATCTATTAATTGCACATAGTCACGTACACATCTCTCATTTAAGACATGACTAAAAAAAATCTGCTGGTTTTGTTTTCAACCTAACAGCAAATGTTGACAATTACAAGTGTTTGTTTGATTTTCTTGGAAAGAAAAAAGAAAAAATGTTTCTTCTTCTACAGAAAATACCAACTACTAAAACCAAAGAGTGCATCTCTCCTCTCTTCCACCTCTTCCACTTCAGCACTAGATGAAAAAAACCTGACAGAAGTAGTTGCAGCTATTAGGCTGAGCAGAAGTTCTGTTCCTGGACGATAAAACACATAATCACCTAATTAACATGCAGGACTTTCCATGTGCATTCTCTACCGCACAGAACACTAGAATAGGAGTCAGGGGAGTCATTCTAAATTTTTGGTACATTTTGGCCAGCACACCAAAGTTGCACATCACTTCCACACATGGTTCCCTTGTCTTTCACAGTGGCAGATGCTCTGTAAAAGCAAGAGAGTGAACCCCCCGGCCGCCCCAGACCAGGACAGCTCAGCAACGCTTTAGAGACTTCCTGTATCACGGCCATACCAGTTTGTCTGTCCACTGGGTACAAGGAGTATAAAGAGTGGGTTAGCAAACTCTTTGTAATTACATAGTTTTTAAGCTTTGGCAAGAAAGAAATTTTGCTGTGCATCTGCAGAACAGGAAATTTGCTCTTCACTAGTGCTTCTGTGGACTGCTGTAATGTATTACTACAACAAACAACTTCCTATCACTAACTCAAGACATCAAGTTTGGTATCAAATTCAATACAGGTGAAATATGAACAATCTTTGTCTAAACGGAGCTGAAAAGAAACACCCTAGGTGCACTGACCATGCAAGCAAAGTCAAGCAGAGCTGGGTTCGTGGGAATCAGGGTGCTCAAGTGTTTAGTTCAACTCTTCAGCTGTTGTGGGGGTAGGGGACAAACCCCATCGAGTACCACTGGTCCTGCTCCTGCTCGGGCATCCAGATTGTAAGTCAGTAGCTACACGAAAAGAACAAAACTAAGAAAAGTTTCTCCTTCCCATCTCTGTTAGATTAAACACATTTCCAGAAGCTGATATTCTTGTTTCCTGGGGGTTCACGAGGATATTTCTGCTAACCTGCTTACGTTCCTTCTAAAGCTCTTCCTTTTGAAATGCGTTAGATTGCAAGTGTTCTTCACACCCCGACTTCCACTCGCCGCCTCCTACATTTTTCAGTTTGTGAACAGGTTTCCCTTATCAACTGATGGAAGATACAACCGCTGGAAACCTGCCTTTAGACTATCACAGCTGACAACTCTCAAAGTCTAGTTTTAGTATGAAATTATTTTTCAGCTTCTCATTTAAGGCATGTATTTTCCTATGGTATCTCCTACATCACAAGTTTTCCCTTCTGAGGAGGTTCATTATCAGTGACAGGGAAATTGTACATAACGCAAGATTTCCAACAACAACCTGGGAATTCTGGCCCGCTTCTCTAGCGACAGCCATGGAAGAAGTTTCTTAAATGGAAAACTCTGCCAGTCACTGCCACAGGGCACTTGTTAATAGATACTACCATGAACAGGATGTTCCCAAGAGGTAATAATCTTTCTCCAGTACTCAGAAATCATTTCTAAATAAGCAGTGTCACCATGGATGCCGATCACAAATGTGCAGCGTAAAGATGTAATTAGAAAATGACAGTTGTGTGGACTGCGCATACTGAGCCAAATCCCCTCTCGGTATTCATCCCAAGTAGCCGGGCTGTGATTATTCATGGCACATCAGCACCCCAGGCTCCAAGCAGCTCTCGGCACTGTTTAGATGCCCGGTAAGACCCTGCCTCTTCTCCAAAGAGTTCACTACCCACACAGGCAATCAGACAAACAGCAGAAGACTCAGAATAAAGGCTGGTTTACAAATGAGCAATTTAGATCAGAAATTAAATATTTTCCAAGATTATAAAGGAATTAGGTGACAAAAGCATTAACAGGCCTTGCAGGACACCAAAGTTAAAGACTATGACCCTTAACGAGTATAGTGAACAGGGGTTTTAAGCAGCTGGTTATTTAAAGTCACACAACAGGGTACTGCGCAGAAAGCACAACTTATCAGTACAGTTTGGAGAATGAGCGAAAGCCACTTCACAGCCAGGTAAGGTCCTGTATCAGGCCTGGTACTTTTATTAGTTTCCAGAATAACTACAGAGTGCATCATGCCAAGCGGTATGGAAATAACACAATCCAAACATCACAGTCATTCCCACAGTCTAGACAGTCTCCTCTCGCAGGACATGCAAGCAAGTCTGATCACCAGTTCCAGACTTGGAAAACTATGTTATGAGATCTTCATTATGAAAGATCCCGTAGAATATCAAAAGATGCTTTATCACAATGCAACGGGGACAGAGCCAAAACAAACAGAAAGTATGTAAAAGCAAATTCCTGACAAAGCAAAAACTGAATTAAAGTTTATGAGACTGGAGTAGGGAGGGAAAGAAAGGAAGAATCACAGTTGCTAGCTCAAGCTATATGAATCTATACAAAGCTACATAAGTTTACTATGGGAACACATTATTTCCTTACTGTGTTTTAATATTTCTTTTAAATCTTGAACAGAAGTTGCAGAGAGGGGAGTGATTATGCTATGCCAAGAGAAAAAAACCAACAAAGCAAATGGGGCTTAATGGCACAAAGAACACTGACAAGTTCAAGTCTTGCTCGGATGAGCTGCAACTATTTTTCACGTCTACCTGCAAAGCGCTCTGTGGTCGAAAATGGGCCAACAGTTTCTCCCAGTTTCTGCCATTTCTCTTTTATTCATCTCCAACAGACTGCTTTCTGTATACATATGTTTGGTCTTTGCCCAGAGGGAACTGGACAAGACAATGGTACCTTGTCATGCTATCTCGGTGCCCTGGAGCTTCCGTTACGGATCAGGGCTCCACTGCACTAGACGTTGAACAATACTTGTTGCAGTAAAGAGTTTTTACTCTAACACGAGGCAATCTAAAGCACTGCTTGAGCTGACTCGTTCCAAGGGTCAGCACCGACTTCACGGTACAAGCTCCAAGAGCACTGCATTCATTTCAATAAATGGGCATTTAATGGAAGCAGCACAACTGAGCAATACTCTTGGTACATAAACTTTGTCCTTCCTTATACAGAACTTTCTCTCCCTCCTGATAACCTTTTCTGTCCCATTTGGGGAAAAAAAGGGTCATTCTTCTGGACCCAGACAAAAAAAAACCCTTGGTTTGTTAGGGACTAGTGCCACATATCACAAAAAATAAAAATCCCTACAGCGATATTTAAGTTCACCTTTAGATGACAACAATGAAGAAATTAAAGACCATACTCCCTGTCCAGCAGTGAAAATGCTCACCTACCCTGATTGGCTTGGTTAGACTGAAGCAAATTTGGGGAATCAGTATTTCGGCACCATCTCGTCCTCTCTGCTTTGCTTTAGCCACACTTTACAAGAGAAATCAGTAACGAGCCCAAATCACCATGAGGGCAACTATAATGCACCCCCAGAACTCCTGGAAGAGTTGATACAAATATGGAAATGACAGAAAAAGGCCGGAATTGTTGCGATGCATATTGTGACCAGATTTGAATTAACTGACTCAAACCAGTAAGACAAGCGTTTTTCTTAGATCTTACAAGTGGGTCTACAAGATTTAACAACAAAACCTGAAAATACTAGAAAAAAGGTTTATTTTTAAAAAATAAATATGACCAAAGTCTTAAGAAGATAAATTAATGGATTTTTCTGTGTTCCCAGAACTACACTGTAAACAGACCTTTTAAATGGAAGTTACAGTGCTGGTAAGTATTATAAATTCTACACTAACAGTTTAACTACTGGCCAAAAAAAAAACCAAAAAACCTAGTGATTTTTTTTTTACTTGTAATATGCTAATTTCCCCAGCTACTTCAAGAAAAAAGTTGCAACGCCAAGTGTATCACAGCAGTTTCACTACTATTAATCTGTATAAATTTACCTTCCTAGTTTGCATAAAATTCAAATTGTTGGCCCAGTGCATACATTCACCTTTCCTCTTCAGAGCCTCAGACGCTGTGACTAATTCTGTCCTAGCTGAGATCCCTTTCTTGCATGAGATAAAACCCGACCATAAATGTTCTGCCTCTTCAGCCTGCAGATCGGTGGCTCTATTCAGGTCATCCTTGCAAAAATAGTAATCCAGTGAGTGTGTGGCTTCCTCGAGTCAACTCCTGCCATTGCCTGGAGGAGCTCAGGATTGCAGAGCTTAACCTTTGATATGAAAATGGCTGCAATTCAGTGTTATTAGTGCACGGGCGCATCACTCCTATTAGGCGGTGAGGTATTGCCTAGAGCAGGATACATCTGTTTCTAGTCATAAAGCGGGATTTGCTTCACGCTGAAGCCAACTGCCACTCCGATATTACAAACACCCATAGCTGCTATGAGACTTTCTGTACTTCAACATCCCCTGCCTTTGTTATCTAATATATAAATGGCAATTTCTCCTTGAGGGCAATTTACTTGATATGACATACTTTCTACAGATTGCCTCTGTTTTGCTTTCAGACCTTATATAAATGCATTTTTATGTATTTTTTTTTCCGTGTTCAGTGATTCTTACATAATTCTATTTGACTCTTTTTTATGTCGACTAAATACTTGCAGAAACTTGATGAAGAGACAGACCACTTTGGTGAGTTCCAGCTGAGGGGCAAAACTTATTTCTGCTCCTTTGGATATAGTAACGGTCTTCCCTTACAGTGCCGGTGCCTACGACAACATCTTTGGCAAGCAGAGCAAGAAAACACCAAAACCAAGGACGGAGTATCGCTGCCTTTTGCAACGGCAAGTACCAAGAGCCCCTTCAAAGTCCTGTGCATTTTAAAATACTGTGGCTAATACCTTCCAGCTCCACAAAACCTAAATCCCAGCGAAGCCGACAAGGACGGCGCTTCCAGCACGCCGCATCTCGGCGTTCCAGCGGGGCCGCGGCGGTGGGGGTTGTTTCCAACGGCGGCAGCTCCCTCTCCTGGTGGAAGGCCAGAGCCGGGGGAGCGCCCGGCATCCTCCCAGGCGCGCCCACGCAATTTCGGTGACACTTTAAACGACAATGGAATGAAAGTAAATTGATTTTAACCATTTCTTGTGGAACTGGGTGAATAAACCGGACTCTGAAATTAATTAACCGGGAAAGAGTAACAGAGGCTTTGAAAGGCAAACGATTCCCAGCAGAGGCAATCGGGCTCCCGGTACTTCTGTTTAGGGAAGAGGCAGCAACTGGGCTGATTTTTTTTCATTGGAAAATGACCGTTGAAAGGTCTCAGCAATTTTAAGTCATAAAGAATCCTTAGATTCATAAAAGCCCTAAAATACAAGACCGGAAAATATCTACATATTTGCAAATTTGAAGCAAACAACAAAAAATACTCAGGACACAAGAAGAACTAAAAAAAAACTTTTATTTTAAAACCACTGAAGATAAAACTGCAAAGTTGTGAATGAGGACATTTGGCCTAATGAAGTATGAACAATTAATGAGGTCCAGGAGCATTAAACTAGGCTTGTAAAGAATTTCAATAATCGTTATTGATGCTAACTACTATTAATGTCACTGAGTTTCCATGAGGGCTGTATGATGAAGTTTCTAAGAAAAAGGAGCTAGACAGCATGGCTAGCTGTGTATAAATACACAGCTTCACAGAAAAGACAGCACAAGGGTCAGATTGCTTCTTTCCGGTTTAGGATATTTAATATTCAAAGAGACATTTTAAAACAGCAACTTTGCCTCTCTCTCTTTCTCCGCTACTTTCTAATTAAAGCACAGATAGATATTTTCATAGACATAAGGACCCAGAAGTTGGGAAAGACAATTCAGCCTTTTGTATCTCATCTTTTAACACTTCATTTATTACTAAATATCATCTATTTTTGAATGACCCGGGTGCTTCTGCAACAACAGCCTTCCCAACTGCTGGAGGCGATTGCAGAGATTCATCACACCGGTGACAGAAAGCACCTCCGCGCTACTGCCCATACATTGTGCTGCCATCTGTAAGACCCCAGCTCACGAGCAACCTCAGGATTCCCCCTCCTCCATAAAAACAAGGTACGTAGTGCAGATGTTAGAAGCTGGGCCTCTGAACATGCTGACTGTGCTCCTTTTCAGAGGGCTCCCTGCTAGCTGATTAATGGGGCAGCATTAATATCAGCTGTGATGCTGACCACAGAGCCAGGATGGTGGCCTGAGACAGAGGGCCCTGGCAGTGCTGAGAGCCAGGAGAGGTAAATGCAGCTCCCCAGAGAGGTGTGGAAAAAGCACAATTTCCTACAATTATGGGTTGCCGCTATAACTGTACATTTCCAGCTTCCCACAAAAAAAGATGGAGATTTGGGTTTCTATTTTTAACTTCATTTCACTTGGCTCAACAAAGCATGGTCAAGCCAGGATCTGATCTCCTCTTTCTTCTCACCAAAAACTAGCACCCACATTAAAAGTCTAAATTTGAGCGAAAGAGCAAACAACTAAAATTACATACAAAACACCCTGGAAAAGCAGAGAATATGGTCAGACTTTCTACTGATTTTAATACGATTTCCATCAAGACCTTTTCTGCACTTCAACGCATCTGTCTCCATATGAACGCTTCAGAGGAGAAGAGGCAGAGATCTTTTCAAAGCTGATTACATTACCACTTCGGTTTCAATCTGGAAAAAAGACCAGTTTGCGCTTCCTGTGGATTTGTAAGAGGCTGTTACGTATATCTAAACACATTACATTCAAGAAAGTTGTAACAAGCAGAAGTGACTCAGTTCCCAGTAATAATGGGATATCTTACTGACGCTGCAATTTTTTTTCTGCCTTTCCTTTTTACTTCTTCCACTCTTTATTTAAAAACTTGCAGTCTCTACTGTTTTATAGCAAAAACTGTTTGTAAAGCAAGAATTGTGCTGATCGCATCAAAACTCATTAATATAACTTGTTTTTCCATTATTAGCACCATCTGAGCCTGTTGAAAGCCTTAACCAGGGCTTTAATTTTTCCACAGAGAGCTTTAAATTAATTAGTGGTTTACATGCTAACAAAGAATCTGATACATTCATAAATCAATCTAATGCAGAAGGATTACCAGAGGGTGGAAACCTATTCAGTGGGGACCTCACATTCACTTAACATGGTGGTTTTTTAACAAAAGGGTGCAGGTGTGGAATAGACGGGTACCGGGAAGAGCCCATGATAATCACTTTGCATCACTTAAAGACGCAGCAGGACACATGGTAAATCAGAGCCTAGGGCCCACCCTAAGTGAAACCCATGTAGATATAAAAGGCAGTATCATCCCACTTTAACCTTCACAGCTAAATTGCCAGAGTGGTACAATTTCTTTTGTGTACGTTACAGGCCACTGAACTAATGGAAAATAGAGTAGAATTAAAGGACTTGGATGCAGAAGTACAAACTAACAAAACCATGTAACATATATGTAAATAAAGGTATCAAATAAAAATTTTAACATTTGTTCTGGGTAATTATTAAATGAATCTAAGTTATTAAAACATGACGTAATTGTGTATACTTTTAGTTCATTTTAGGTTTTTAATCTAGGTTTCTGCTAACACAACACTCTGCCACGAGAACTCTGTTATGTAACTGTGGCAGCATTTTTCTCATATTTTTCCTAACCTGGCACAGTAAGAAAATTTCACAAAAATGAACACTTTTCTTGGTCTTGTTCTGTGTCCTAAAGAAAAAAAAAAAAAAAGGGACACAAAAAAAAAAAAAAAAAAAAAAAAAAAAAAAGGACTTTGATAACTAGAGCAGTTTTCAGTCTCTACTATGTTTTGAAATAAACTTGTGATCTATTTTGAAAGCTGCTCATTTTAATCATGGAATCTCTGTCACCACAGACACCTGCACAGTCTCCATCAAATGCTGTAAGAACTGTACACATATGAAGTGATCATCTTTTCCTTTACAAAAAGGTAAAACATCCTTGATGAGTCAGAAGAAACATGACTAAGAAAATTGCGAACATGCACATTAAGAAATTAAAGACCATAAGCAACAGAAGAGCCACCCAGCATTTAGGCTCAGTGGTGCTGAAACTTTCAGTAGATGGATTGGCAGTAGAGTAATTGTGTGTTTTGATAATGAATAATCAATATTTACTGATGGTGGTTCAAAAAATAAAGAAACCTGAGCAACTGTCAAGCATTCACAGCCTGAATTTATTCAGTTGCCCTAATTCAAGTAATTTATAAATACATACTCACTCAGTACTATATACGAGGTATCAGATTTGCCATATAACCATATAGAAAAAACATATTACAGGTTATTCGTATATTTTTGGTGATAAACATTTATCTTGAAATGCAGTATCTTCATTTAATCTTCTATAGTACCTTCCAGTAATTATCTACTTCCAATAATAAATCAGTCATGAAAAATGTAACTCTGGGACGTATTAAAAACCACATTTCTTACAGGGAGCGCTGTGGGGCAGACACACTGGTATCGCATACAGTACATACTGCCTGATTTTCAACCTCAGCTGAAGTCTCCTCTGAAAAATGTCTCCTCATAAACATTCATTTCATCATCGCTTACCATATGTTATTTATACAGACGTGCAAACCCATTTTTGAGCAAAAATACCACAGCTTAAATAGTTTCTACAGCACATGCTCCATATCTATTTTTCATTATTGATTTTATGTATGCATCCGCCTCGCGGCAGCAGTTCCTGTGACGCTGGGTGAACCCGAGCACCAGGAGCCTTTCCCACCCATCGCTTCCTAAGGCCACATGCAAAAAGGCAACAGCTGGTTGCAGGTTACGGCAAATGCTAACTGACGACCCCCCATGCAGGGAAGCAAATCCTAAAGAGCATATTTTCCCCTTGATTTGTGCTGGGAAGGCAATAGGGAAGAGTATCCATAGCTTTCTCACACTGCGATCAAAAAGGTGCCAAATGGGAAGCAGGAAGGACAGGGCAAACCCACCGCACCATGCGTCCCTCCAGCATGCCGGTGGCAAGGCAGCATGCACAGGGACAGGGCACACGCTCCCCCCTCACTCACTCTGCTCACCCTAAAAACGGGTGTGGGTTGACATAACATGGTCACCTCTTACGCTCATGACCTATCTGTGACTGCAAAACCCAAATAAAATGTATTTCTTGAAAAGAAGCAAGAAACGCCGGTGCAGCATTAAAGGAGGTGCCATCCTGCAAAAGGCTTGCGTGATGTTTTGCACAGTTCCCGGGACGCAGGGAAGCAGCATGGCAGCACGGCTCCTCATGCTCTCTGCCCTGCTTCACGCCTGGTATAAGAAATGCTCTCCAGGAGACTGAGCGAGGCATTAAAGGTGGCATGTGCTGTCACCTGTGCCCTTCCCAAATGAAGGAGTTCGTTCACCGAAAACCTTCATGTCAATCTAAGTAGCACAACAAACAAAAAAGAAAATGGGACTAAGTAAAGGCAATTAGCTAATTAGTGATTAAATAGAGCTGTGGCCTGTCACTGACTGCATTGGCAGGGAGGCTGCGGGGGGTGCCATCCCTTTAACCCAGAGTCGCAGCCGGTGACAGCACAGCAAAACCCCCCGGGTGCCCTGCGGCTGGCTGGTACCACTGCCCAGCATCCTCGTCGCCAGCCCCAGAGGACGCCGTGCGGTCTCCGGGGGGATGTCCATCACACCAAAAAGAGCAGCATATGCCATTCGGTACCCTGCGGGCATGCTGCTGGCTGCCAGCACTTCTCTGGAGAAAGCCTTGCCATTTGCTAAAGGCTTGCTTGCTCAGAATGCCTTGCTGAAATTTCGCTGTGAATCTTTCTAAAGCATTTGCCCCGAAACTGGTATGTGCTGCAGGGTCCTTGCTGCACACCCTGAGAACGCAGCCTACACAAGTTACTTCATCCCTGGCCTCCCCTGTGTTCAAATACTCCATCTCCTGGACCCTTACTGCTCCTGTACTGCTCACAGCCAAGCAAGTTCATTAATGTTAATTAATGACTGCTGTGTTTCAAATTAAAATCACCAGTTCTGAGCTCTGAGACACAAAGAAGTTTCCATACATCAACAGCTTCAAAGCAATTGTCTCTACGGGCGCACTTGTCCTCGTCCGTAGTTGCAGGATATTGTGGAAATTACCCCTCAGAGAAGAGGAGAAAAACTACCTAGTATTTTACCTTGGGGGAAGATTGCACCCCCAGAGAGCTACCTATCAGCTCCTAATGGGTTACAACACTCGGCCTCTCAACAAATTTCACAAAATTACACTCTGGTTAGCAGGGCTATGTGATTAATCCCACCAGCCCATAGTAAAAG
This sequence comes from Phoebastria nigripes, assembly GCA_035582835.1. NCBI lineage: Eukaryota > Metazoa > Chordata > Aves > Procellariiformes > Diomedeidae > Phoebastria > Phoebastria nigripes. The sequence goes on from JAYKAV010003232.1 coordinate 1,289,504, forward strand.
GCACAAGAAGTGTCTGACTCTGATGAGATGAAGCCACAAGGTAGGTGCATATACCAAAAGCATTACCAGGTCTAGAAGGTTAATTATTGCTCATTTCATAAAGTCTTGAATTATTCCGCTAAGTATATTTTACACTTAATATATTATATTATTTCTATGCCTCCAAGGGAAAGCTAGTTTAAAAAAAATAAAGGAAACATTTCAAACAGAGTAAACAGCTCTACAGATTTTGAAAATTGTTTACACTGAAAACTAAAATGCAACTGCAAATCCAATGCCCGATCTTTGCCATTCTTCCTCAGGCAAAATTCCTCCTGGAGGCAGCAGGAGTTTTATCTCAGTCACAGACTCTTCGATTACAGCTTAACCTGATAAAAGTTAGTTTCTCAGTTCCTACAGGACTTCCGCCCCAATACACACAAAACGTTATCCAGTGGCCAGTCCTCCCAACTGCCTAAACCCCATCTCAAAGTCTTCTGGTGGCCAACCCAGCCATGCTGCAGACCCAGGGGCAGGCACATCAGGGGCGGTGTTGGGATGGGAGGGGGCAGCGGCTCCCACAACTGAGCTGGGCACACAGCGGGGGCTCGGGGCAAATCAGCAATATCTGCCTGAGCAAACCCCACTCATCTCCTTCCCTTCACTACCAGGCATTCAGACCCCCCAAAAGCCCCTGTCCCAGCAGAGCCCCCGACAAGGCATCACCAGCTCCTCTGGAGCCATGTGCGGCCACGGTGAGAGCAATAGATTCATGGCAGGTTTTTCTTACCTGCCACTTACATCCCTCCAAATCTCATTTCCTTGTATTAATCACTAATAGTGATTTATAAAATGCACTCACTGGAGGCAGGTGGGATTTTAAGGACCCTGCATCACACAGCTAACAGAGCATCCGCTCCCCAGAGACCCTCTACAGCTTCTCTACACTAAGTTAAACAAACTTTGGACCAAATTATCTCACAGCCAACTATGCAACTCCCTCAAATGAGTAGCAGTTTCACGAGTATGTTCAAGGGGACTGGTTTGGGTTTTAAGGTTTTTGAACGGGTCTGCTTTATTCCATGGAAGCCTAAGACATTTTATCTGAAGACAGGGACAAACAAACTCCTTAACAGATGGGAAGAGTTCCTTAGATATTAATTAGGCACACTCAGCACATGTTGGCTCCTAAAGAAAATTGTTTTGAAGAGATAAGGCACTCTATAAATTGAGATTTGCGGTTAACCAAAAATCTACCATTTCAACTTTTGCTCACAAGCCTAATCTCATAAATTGCTACATGAAAAATGAAGATATAAGGAGCATTACATGATTTACAAAATTATCAGACTGAGGTTTTTTTAAGCTTTCATGCTTGTATTCTTCCATTTTTCTGCAGTTGGCTCAGATTTAACAGGCAAGTAAATCTACTGCATTTTGATCTGAAATTGCCTTTCCGTGCTTGCCTTGCTTCCAATTCCAGTAAGCACCATCAGCAGGGAAAAGGAAACAGCTTTTCTCTACCGCAGCTCTTCCAAGAAAGCCAAGATAGAGCCTTGAGTTTCCTCAGATGTATGAATACATCATTGGCAACCCATCATTACGTCCAAGACAGCCTTAATGCTCCGGTGACCATCTTCAGCAAGACAAAATGCACCTAAGGCCTGAAGTAGTAAGACAAGAATTGCAAAGCAGCGAGTTGCTGCAGCTTACCATTGCTCCTTCACTCTTACTTTGTGCAACTTCTCGCTGCAGCCGAGCCACAGACAGCTTCTCCCTATGGAAAGAAAAGCGTGTGAATAGCAGTTCATTTTTCACTGGTGGAGAGAACGCACCGCTTCCCCATCGGGGTGGCATTCCTGCACATCACTCGGGTAACCCTCCCGGCAGACCCTGCTCTCCTTGCCACGTTTCTCTGCAATATTTAGTGGCTGTGTTATTGTTTCATTTTGTGGCAGTTTGACAGAACTGTCAATAAATCAACTGAATCTAAACATCATTTGCTCCATTCAAACAACAAAGTAGCTCATCACGCTGGCGATACGGAAACAGACTGTGCAGATCAGATTGTGTTACTTATTTTCCTACAGCCTTGCACATCAGCTTTATTCTGCACTATATTAACACAAGTTGGAAGGCTGTTAGATTATCAGTAAATGTATGCATAAAAATGAAATTAAAAAAATCTATTCTATTCCTAAACATACTGTGCTGCATTTTGTAACTACTGAATTATTAGATTTTTTTTTTTAATTAGCCTTTTTTCATGTAAGATCCTTACCCAAACATTTGGCTTGACTCAAGTAGCAATTAATTTGCTTAATTAAGGATTTGGCAATCACAACACACTTTCACCTGAAAAGTTGTAAGAAAGGAATGAAAGTAGGGTTTTAGTATACCTAGAAACAGAAGAAGATTTTCACAGCTGGGAAAAAGTAGCACGTACTACGTATGTGAACTGCAAAACCTAGACAGTGGAAGTAGGTGCAGGAACCGACCACTGCAGGAGGGGTATGGGAAGAGAAGAATTTGCTCTGGAAGCTCAGCAAAGCAGAAAATACTTTACAGAACAAGTAGGACTTAAACAACCTACCAAAATTTTAAAAGGATTTAAGAAAAACAAAGACACTTTTTCAAGTAGGCTATTTTTAAAGAAGAATATCTATTTTTGAAAGAAAAGCACCCTGCAGAAACATCAGAGGAATTTATCAGCACATGAAGAATTTATCAGTACACAACGAAACATAAATTTGCAGATGAATAAATTATTTACAAAAGTTGATCAGCTTCGAGAACTTCCAGCAAAAGGATTTTTAAATCAGAATATATCCATTATCAAGTTTGAAATTGTCCATTTACTCGTGTTTTGCCCAGAAATTCTACTTGGTCTAACTGGAAAGAAAGACCTGAACCATCCCAGTGCAGCATCCTGGCACTTACCTGGGATATTTAAAATCTCTGCCCGAGTGACTACTTAGTATAATGCAAACGTAAGAGTGCCAGTGGCTCAGGCCTGCTGAGACATGGCAGCGGGCAGGCAGCGTCTGCCCTCGCGCAGCTACGCTGTTTGAGGGCCGGCAGGACCGGCCTCGCGCCGCCCGCGAAGGCCTCCAGCCATGAGTCCGCCAGCCACGCCGCCCGGCGTTCCTGAGACATTTTCAGTTCAGGAAAGAAAACCTTCCTGCTGTGCACTGCAGTGAAGCGTACAAAGTCTTGAAAACACAGAGGCGCATCTCCCAGCTCTCTCGCCGCAGAGAAGAGCAGGGGCTGGAAACTCCCGTCCCCCAAAATCCTGCAAAGGTGCCCAGCCGGGGCTGAGGGAGGACCCGGCGGCCGATGATCTCTGTAGCCACTCCTGCCATTGACTGGGTCACTCTCAAGCCAGCAGGAAAAGCTAAACGCTCTACGATATTTTATTCCTGATCTTGCAATAAAAGTAGCCTTTAAACCACTTCTGCGAGCCATTTCTCAGGAACTGTTTCTGCCGAGGAAGGAAGATCTGCACATACCTTCCTAATTACTGTGGGAATGACAGCACTCGTGTCACTCAGCCACAGCTCAACATATGCTTGGGTCACCAAACCAGTCCTCCCTCTCCGTTTCAGTAGAAGACTTGGTATTTAAGTTAAGTCTCCCTAACAGTCACCTGCCCCCACACGCTTGCTGCACCCCCACAACACTCCCCGCGCAGCCGGCTGGTGGCACCCTGCAAGCACGGTTATCAGATTAATACCAGGCATTGCTAATACTGTGATTTGTAAACATCTACGATGTCAGAACCGCTGAATATTGGCAAAACCTAAAGATACAGCCACAGCCCAGTGGAAGTTGCATTTCTGTTACTCCAGCATGGTATCAAGATCCTCTTTTGCGCATCTGAAAAATGACTGAAAATTGAGAAGTGGCATTAGTACAGCATTGATATCCTTAACGCAAGTATCCTAAAAACAGCTTCTAAAAGACACGTACCGCCCTCCCTCTTCCTTGCTCAGATACTATCACAGGCAAATTACAAAATCGGTTAATTCTATTTTAAGGATTTAGCTCATCTTCTGGAACTAGCCCGTCGCATTTTTGCACCGCTTCAGCGCCCTAATGTGTTTTAGTGGCAAAAGCGAGTATACCCTTTGAGGGGGTTTTGACTTTGTAATTGCAAAACAAATGCCTAAAGACATTTTATGAGAAAAGATGGAGGGGGGGGGGAAATAAACAAACAAAAAACCCTACGAATCACTCCTCCATACACTTTCTGCTGGTGGTCTGCAGAGATTTATTTAGTTATTCCTCCTACATGAGGAATACTCCTACTTTCCTCTCTCCGTGTTACCTCCAACATGGAATCAGTGCCACATTTCTGGAATCCTGGAATTTTATCAGAGTAAATTCCATTCGAGCTCCATCCGCAAAGAGGGCTCCTCCTAACTCTTCCCCCTCTGGGTGAGGATCCCAGCTGAGGTTCAGAAAGGGCTTCCTTAATAATTCTCCCAGCCAAGGAGAGCAAAGACTGGCACTCTCATACTGTGTTTATAACATTGCTGCTATTAGGAACAGAACCACTTTTCAACAGAAGAAAATGAAAAAGAAACCTACCATGTATGAGGCAAAAAAACAGCAATAGCAGATACAGAAGAGCCATCTGTTCCAACAGTGTCTAAAAATAAGTCAACTTTGAGGCAAGCAAACTCTGTGCTCCCACTTCAAATAGGTCCCAGAGCATCTTCTCCCTCCCGCCTGCATTCCCCAGGCAAAGGAGCTGTGCGCTCGCAGCCAGACCTACGCAGATGGTTACCTTCATCTAGGCAGGACGCGCGGCAGAGGCTCAGCGTGCTTCTGGACCACAGTCATCCCCGAGATCATTCCAGGGGGCTTCATTTGTGATGCACTTGGCCCACCGCCCACCGCAGTAAGCCATTTCCCACCACCTCTGTTCAAACGTACACCAGTATAATGAGTGACAAATGTGGTCAGAATCCCGTTACGAGACAACAGCATTTAACACCAATTTGCAGTGTTGGAAGTTTTCATATGAGATACATGACAAGAGAGAACAAGGACCTTCATGTCTAAGCACGACCAAATAAACCCGTTGGTTACTACCCAACCATCTCAGGCCGTTTTGATTAAGACAGCACCTTCAGCGACTATTCTCAGCCCCCATTTTTTAACTCGGTGTTACAATTGGATAGGCATTTCACTATGACTGAGCTGCAAAAATAATAAGCTTTTAGCTGCTTTAGCCTTTCAGATGTTTCAAATGCAAAGAACATTTGACATGCAGCTTCAAAGTTAATCTTGTTTTTTAATCTTTGCTTTTAAATAGGAAAAATCAGTAGCATTACTTTGTTGCTATACAGTTTTATTTATTTTTAATCAAGCATGTTTCATCCCTACAGCATGATTAATTAACAAAGTTAATTAGCAACTACAGCCAACCTGCAAGAAAACAAATTTTTCTCTGAGGATTTAAAAAATTAAAACACGTTCATTGAGAAGTTCTCATGTTCGCTTTTGAAAAACCACCAAATGATAAAAGGTTTACAAAAATGCTCTTTGAAAGCACAGTTTATGCTCTTAAGTTTGAATATTTGCATTGTAAGTGGCAAAATTCCCAGCCAAGGACTTTGCAAAGAGATAATTAAAGGAGCCAAACAAGGATTCAATTATATCCTTTCCAGATGGAACCAAACACACAAGTAGTCACTGTGTGGATGGAAGAAAGATAGATTTCAAGTCTCAATATCGCTAGCAGATATTGCAGTAGCTTGTTCTAAAAAACAACAGTTTGAGGAAAGCCCATTTAGTCCAAGAAAAACATAAATGTGCTAAATAATCCTGCAAATTCTAAACTCTCCTTAAACTAAAATTTCTCCTTCACTCTCCCTTCCCATCAGTTCGACTCATTCAGCTACCAGACAAAAACCCCTGTATCGTATGACAGTGACAGCTAACAGACACAGCTCAGGGCTTCACTACAAAACCGTGCTACTTGAACTTCTCCCACTCCACGGGGATAAAGGCAGGTAAGTCGATGCAATCACAAGCCCCCACCTATCGCATAATTTTGAACAAATGCTGATACTGTTCCTGATCTGGTAACAGATATCCTCTGATCAAACAACACAATAAAAGCTACATTGGATGAGTGAAAGACTCCCTTTTTCTTAGTTCTCCTTCTTTATATTGCTATTGATACAACAAAACAAAAAACTCTAGCAGTGAACTTCAGCTTCCCAAATTTTGAAATAAGATTTTCATTTTTATTTTGAAACCTCATATTCAGAAGCTCTTAGATACAGGGCTTTGCTTCTCCATCTAACACAGGAAGGTATTACTTAAAATAGCTTCTGGAGAAAGTTATGAAATGAAGATTCCCTTAAAATGTGCTGAATTACATCCATTTGCCAAGATCTCAGCCATACAGAATCAGGATGTATTTTCAGTGGTAAATAATAATTTTACGGTTTTAATGAAGAAAAATAATTTTATGGTTTTGATGAGGAACACCATCAAAACTCAGAAAGAATGGGAAACGTCTTAGTAACACCATCGGAAACGTAAGTTAATGCTTCAGTGAACCTTCATCCCCATGATCCACTGGGATCTATCAAACCCTGACATTGTCCTTTCCAGTCCCACGACCTGCCAGCGTGCATTGACAGGTCTTGCATTTTCAACATTGACACATGAAGATTTCAAACTTGTCCTATTTCCTTTTTCCTAAGTAAATTATTACTTCCCTACACAGGGGATGAATGTGGACAAAATTTAATAGGTATGACAGCTCCCAAGTTACTCATTTGTTTCTCTACTCACCTTTTTTTTTTTATGAACAGGAAAGTGTTTTCTTCATGTTTCATCCTTCCTTGAAACCTTCACTCTGAAGTGATTTCATTTAGGAGTGGTCGGTTCTGCACCATAAAATGAAGCCCAGCTTTTCCTTTCGTTTTATAACTTACACTATTTGTAAAGCCAGAAAATCACCACTTGACCCACTGAAAAAGTCAAGCTTTGAAAATATGCTTTTAACATTTGTTTTATTTTTGGTGACTGTGTCCAATCAGAGTGGCCAAGCTACACGCCAGCGAGTCCTTCTGCGCCTTCTGCAGGCTATTTTGGAGCAGAAAAATTCAAACTGAATTTCCCACTCTACGCTATTGCTGTGAGATTCAAAAAATGAATAAATACTCTGTTCATGCAGGGAAAAACCAGTCAGAAAAATGACAGAGACAGACACAGAATCTGAACTTGCAAGGCGTCCCTAACCACTGTGCCTTGGAACCACTCCTTATTTATCACCTACCAAAATTATTTCTCTATAACTTCCCCCCCCTCCCATATCATCACTGGTCGCCATGGCATTGTATTTCAAACAAACCAGAAAAAACACCTCTAAAATCCATTAAACTCATGTTCCAGCACAGTGTCAACACCTAGGGGCAGGGCACTAGTCTGTGCGGGGAGCCACAAGCCCGACTTCCTCCAACTCCTGGTTTTCCAGGGAGGTTTCCCATCCGATCGCTGACCAGGCTTGACCCCGTTGAGTCTATGAGATCTGACAAGGGAACAGCCGAGGGTGGAATGGCTGCAGTGAACTAATGCGCCTCTTTCAGCTCCTATTGCGGTCGCAGTGGTTAGCGATGCTGCAACCTTCCTTCCTACCGAAGATCACGTACGACGAAGGCATTTAGTGCTTTATAAACGTCAGCATTGTGCGCATTTTGAAACTGGTCTTTTAGAGTTGCAACGGTTTAACTAGATCTGGCAATAAAAGAGTCATCTTGCAAAGAAATATTCATTGCAAATTTAAAGCTGAGCAAAGTATGAGCTTTATTTAATTATTTTTACAACAATTGCAAAGGCAGGAGTTACAATAAGGGAAGTACTAATGCTGTCAAGCAGAAGCAGAATAGATAGGATGAGCCACCAGCAAGGCACAGGCTCCTATTTATTGCTAATTTATTTGTGTTCATTTCTGAATGAAAGATAAGCATACAGAAAACATCATTTACATTAAACTTTTCTTCTACAAGACATGATACTCCCAAATCCAGACAAGCAAAACAGGTAGTAACTTATTTAAACTGTATTTTCTTTGGGTGACACTAACAGTAGGGAAAAAACCCACCCAGGAATTATAACTATAATCTAAAATATGTATTGGCAATCCCCAGGGGCTCCTCACCAATTTCCAGTGGATTTTAATGTAAATGAAATCTGAATTAGAAGTTCAAAGAAGATCATCTAGTTACTTTCCAGAAGCATCCACACAAGACACCAAGTGCAAAAGAAATACCATGGAAGAAGATCACGGGGTAACACAGGGCTGAGTCACGTCCCTGCTCAGAAAGGAGGGGGCAAAAAGTGTAAGAGGGAGAGGAACGCAGTGGGGGCAGAGCCTTCATTATAAAAGCAAAAAGGTTACCTTTGGCTAGGAAAGAGGGGCAGAGGCATGGCAGAGAAATTAGAAAAGGAAAGGTTATCAGGAGTCCATGGCAGATTATGATGGGATCATTTTCATGACAAATTACTCTCTCGGCACCAGCACGGCAGCGGAGGTCGGCTGGGCACTTGAGCACGGTAATTCTCCTGTCCTAAGCATGTGCATAGGGACGGACGGCGATGCATTTTCAACAGAAGCATCTTCTCTCACATTGGCAATCTTTATTACTTCATTGACATTTATTGTTTTCAACACTGAAATTATGGGTGCAAGACTATACACGTTAATGATTCACTGATATTTCAGACAACATTTCAAATATATCTATTTTTTAATGATAGGGTGTCTCCTTCCACTATCAGTGCTGACTCCGCAACACTGCCCACCTCTCCAATTCTGTATATATTTGGGCCAACAGTATCAGACATAGTTGGGGAGGTCTAGACCCAAAGTTTAAAATGCTGGCGTTTTTTTTCCTCTCAAGGTTTTTGACCTTGGTAATGTAGAAAAGCCAGCAAGTGAAGAGCAAAAGCTTTTTAAATAGAGACCTTTAAATAACGTTCATTAGTAACCGCTAAATAATTAGAATGACAATAAATAGAGCCACCAATCCCCCTTTCAGTTCCTTGACAAGACATGGAGACGGTACCACCCACCACAATCAATGCAGTTTCTTGATTAAGAAAAAAAAACAGGCAAAAAAAGTGATTCCTTCCCCATGACGCACACATTCAGTTGTAGGAGAAAAGATTAATGTCTGTATGATACAATGCCAAATCATCAGGATAATTATGAATTATACCAAGCAATCATTTTACAAATCTCCTGGAACATCTCACTTATGACCATTATTCACAAGCTAATGCATTCGGTTGCAATTTTTTTTCAGATATATTCCTCTGAAGCCTTTCTTTTGGGCTGAGATTCCAGGTAGAAGAAGAAAATCAGTGGGAAAAAAAAAGCGGAATTTTTTTTATGAAACACAAAAATGGAGGGAAACAATTAACATTTTCCTAATAATTTCTAACATTTGTGGACAGTAGTGAGAGATATTTAAAGGTTTATTTAAAAAATCATCCCAAACACAAAACAATAAACTGCAGCAGGCAAGTGAGTTACACCTGGCTATCAACTTTAATGAAACATCAAGTATGAAACATCAAACACCTAAATGTCAAGAAGCACCAGGTAAACAGCACTACAGTATTGAACTCTGAAATACATCTAAAGTACAGGTTTTCACATTATAAATTAAATAGTCCATGCATTACGTAAACCTTGCATTTATCGAAAAGTATAGTTAAGGTTTTAGCAGGACCAAATTCTGTGCAGATCTGCTCCCTGTTTAAACCTTTTGATTCAATATATCCCATAAACTACTAAAACACACTACTGCAAATAAATGAGCGTAGGATCTGCCCCACAAAATTTGTTATTATTAAAAGTGGTATATCAACGATAAACTTTATTGTCTCTGTTCTGCAATCCACACCATAAAATACCTAGCAAAAGCAATTCGACAAATTCACACTGTTGTAGCTTGGAATTTCTTGACATAAATGACTGATTTATCAATTTTAATGTTACATTAACAGTAATATTTGTATTTAATGCTGTATTATTTCTGCCAGTAAGTTGCAATCAAAAAAGCATACAGTGGGAATTTGTATGATTAGGCAAGCTGCCAAGTTCTCGAAGACTTATCATCATGGAAAACCTCAGTGTTCAAACAGGAAAAAAAGAAGAAAAGGACTAACAGAAGTCAGTTTGGAATATTAATTCAGCAAAAGAAACTTTAAATTATAATATAGGCAGCTGTTGCACACAGTTCCCCATCCTTTACTACAAGAATGACTGCTTGCTCTTCTTTTCAGGAGCTATTTTAAAATATCTTACACAAATGAAAGCCTCTGTTTAATGAAAGCCCTAAAATGCTCTAAAATAGTACCAAATTTCTTTCTGAGAACTCTTGCACAGTACAAGGCCTACAGTTAGCACTTTTCTAATTAAAACAAAATAGTAGTGTTTATCTTCTTTTTGACGGCATCCTCAGAGCCACTGTATCATTCTTATGACCTTCTCCAAGCAGATTTTACACTACCACCTTTCCCTTCTTGTATACTACTAATCCACCTTCTGTAGAAGTATATGGTCCAGGACCTCCGTTTCCTTAAATAGGACAATAAGACAGTAAGACAGGTTGCTGAAAACCTCCCAGTTTAGCTTTATAGCGCAGCTGGGTTCAAAGCAGATAATGGAAGAGGCACAGGGTCATTGCTACGTGACGGTTTGGCCCATGAGAAAAAGACAACAGTTTCAGCCACCGCCTTTTTCTCCCTCTTATTTCCAACACACACAGTTGCCCCTCTTCATTTCACATGCCCACAAGATGCTTTTCTGGTCCTTATCCCCAAATACACCTGCTCTCATTGCTGGAAGTACCGGAGCCGGTGACATTTGGCTGTTCAGCAGAGCTGACATGGGCCTGGCAACACATCAGTCGCCAACTCAAGGAAGATGCTGCTAAAGCAGATGCCACTTTCAAAAGAGTCAGATTTTGATTTCTGTGACTCGGTGAAATTAAAAGTAACAGCAGTCATGTAAATACAGCCGCTCTCTCTACAAAGCCATCGAAAGATTTTTTCTTTTTAATGCACATTCAAGAAAGAAGAGATAGAGCAGGACTAGAAAGAAACCACTATGTGCAAGGGTACTTTTCACATCTTGCCTTTCTTCAGCACGCCATTCAGTACTTCTACTCTACTCTAGATTTAAAACCAGCCTACTGTTGTAGGTTGTCACTGCATCACCATTAGGGCAATTGTAGCTGTTTCTCCTCAGTTTAATTGCTCCTAGCAGTGTCTTCTAGCTTGTGAGTGTGTAAGTTCTTACTTGGTGATTTGCTGTTCATTTTTAAGCTGGGTCAAGCCTTTCTCTAGACTAGATGGAGTCTCAGTTCTTGTGTTTCTGATTGGGGTATTCTGTATGGTTTGAAGTACCAGACCTTTACAGCAGACAGATTTATACTATTTTTATTGCATTGTTTACTTGTGTTAGTTTTTTTAAAAAAATAAATATTTGGAATCAGAAGATATCTCCTGATACATGAAGAATTCTCTGGATTGTGACCGAAACAGAATTAGCTGTGAATCCTGAACCCCTTCAGCCATTTCTAGCAAAAGTGAATTCTTTTTTTCACTAAGCCTGGACTTAAGAAGACCTTGAAAAATGAAAAACAAAGGAAGAAACAAGCAAACAATATTTTCTTTTTGCAAAGGACTTGGAAGTTGAGCTAACAAATCCCCCAATCACTGGTTGCTCATATATTTTTTTTCTCTGGAGATTTGTCACATGGAGATGATGTGCTGTGGAAGTTCTTTTGAAAGGATATGCATTTCCCTAAAGGATTTTTAATGAGAATTTATTGCTCATGAAAGATTCAGGATTGGCAGCACTTCAGTCTTCAGTTAATGATCTTTGTTTATTAACATAAAATGCATCACGCTTAACAGGAGCGTAACTTTCCCAACCAATGCATCAAAGCATGAAAGAATTCTCACTCCTTCAGTCTTATCCCCTGAGGCTGTCTGGGAGGGTGCTAGCTGAAATTTATATGGTTGTCCTCTAAGAAAATGAAGTCAGAACCCTTGTTTCAAATAAGGCTGGAAATCATGGAAACATTTCTTCATAACTGAAATTACTCAGACATCAATTAAGAGCAAGAAATGGCAGCAGACTGACATTACTTCTTATAGTGTCTATTCCGTCCATGCAAACCTTTCACCAGTATTGGAAGATCTTTGCTTAGTCCTAATCCTTATTGCTCTTAAATTCTGTGGTTAACATTCGTGCAAAATGCTGATTCCATATGCTGTTAGTAAATCACCAGCTTTTGAAACTCACTGAATTTGCGAGAGTGATGAAGGCTATAGACAACTGGGTCTGTAAACTAGAGATCCCACAAACACACCACTAAGCCACCTCTTGTATCCATCTTTTTTCCATGGAAAAAAAATGGCAGAAGTGCATTTCTTCAGGAAAAAAAGGACCAAATGTGCAACTGAAGAAAAATGGGGTGTAAAGCACAAAACCCAAATACATTGTTTCAGACACTAAGCCCAACACTGTTTTGGACACTAAGCCCAACCAAACTCTTTAGATCCCACTGCTTTCTTCATAACTAGCTTCCCTTCTGCTCTCCCTGAGTGATAGATCCAGCTCTCATTTGTTTGTGAGAACTTTTAGAAAGACTTTTCTCCCTGTTCTCTACAAAGCTTTTCAGTTTTGCTCTCACAATTCAAAGAAGATATCTGGTTTTGCTTCATTACTGGTTGACCTCTTACCTCTGTTTTCCACCCCTTTGTTCCCAGATCATCACAACACTCTCCTGGTATTCTCTGTAATCTCTTTTTTTTGGGGGTGTTACACAGAGTGATGTGTTTTTATCCATCTAGAAAGCCCACAGCATGAGGACTTGTGTTTTTCTTAACAGGCTGCACTTACCATGTCTTTTCTCTCTCCGAGATACATTTATTGCACACTCTGTAACCTTCCAGTTGTCACTCATGTTCTGTTCTAACTGAACATTAAAATACCTTGGAAAAATCATCCTCTTTTTTTTTTGTGGACAAGGAACAAAATCAAAGTGATTTTATGCTGTTTCACTCACTGGACTTCTCTCTCTCTTGACTTTTTTGTTTACACAATTGTTCAATACTTATGTATTCTGGCACAAATTGCTAGCCAATCTGCAATGACCTTCCACTCAAAGAGAAAATACAGAAGAGAATCAAAGTTGTTCAGAAAGAGTCCTTTTCTTTACTGCTTAAATTGTTTTTTTGTTGTTTCTTGTAATTTCACTTTGCACCTTCAAGAATAAGAATATTGATCTATTCAGACCCAGAAATACTGCTCAGTCAGGTGGACATGTTTCCACTGGGGACTGTCTCCATTTTAAGGCCAGAGGCAGATGGAACTTGGATCAGGCCCCCGGAATAGCATTTTGTGCTGCAACCCATCTTTCCTTTCCTCTAGCAACTCACCTAAGGGATGAGAGAATGTCTTCTCACATCATTTTATGGGAAATCAAATAAACTGAACAGTGAGATGCCATATACACCTTTGGGTACAGGAGAAGAACAGCAGCACCAATTTCCATGGGTATTACCTGCCCACCTCTAGATTGAGCACTGGGCACTAGGATTACAGAGCGGTAACACGGAGTACTTTGTACTCAGGAAATCATCAGAATGGGTCAAAGTATATGCCAAACCAGTCTATCATATATATATATAAAAATACAGATGCTCTCTATACAAGGGAAAACATCCACCTGTAAACCACATAGCTCCCGCATTCGTACTTCTAAATTTCCATTCTGTGATAGAGCGTATAGAAACCACACACAGGAGGCTGTGGGTGCCCAACGAGAAAAGGTAGCAAAGGGAATGGAATTAAAAACTAAATGAATGCATACAAGACAAATAATTATTTTTTTTAATACACTTTGAAGCAACAACCAATATGAGGGGAAAAAAGGCTACCAAAATGGTAGAGATATGGTTTGCAGCATACTATTTAATAATTGATCAATACTGAGCATATATGCTGAAAGACATGCAATATTTGCCATGCTTACAACATTGCTGTGAAATCAGCTATTCGGCTTTACCTGTGTATATCCATGATCTCTGTTATTAAAAGCATTTGTGTATCTATTCAATCATTTGAACTTATACTGTAGTAGTGAAAAAAAAAATTAAACCAACTATGAAAATAATTTCAGATATCCATCCATTTTTCGTAATTCTGAAAGTAAAAAGCTTGTTTCATAGTTAAAGGACATTTGAGATGAACTCTGCCAAGATCACCTTTTGTAAAATTATCTGCTTTTGGTAAAAATGTGAAATGGATGATTTGTACTTTAAGAGCGACAGGTCATTTAATGATGTGCAACAGTTGGTTCTCGGGCCACCTGCAAACAGCCACTGGCACGAACATGTCACTCATGGCACGTGCTTAGCACCAATACAGACCCTGGAGGGGCCTTCCGACAGGGCTCCCAGCAAGTGACAGATAAAATAAATGAAATTACTTTCTGAGAGCATTTCTCAAATGTCTACATCCAAAATATATTCTGGATTTACCAATAAGCAATAACTGCCACTTAGTTTTCAGATTCAGGAATGTGATCCTGTTTATTGACTGCAAAGATTTGGAGAGTGAAGGTAATACAGACTTTTCTATAAATCTCTGTGAACTTCAGTAACCTACTAGTTTTGTGAAGAGAAAAAAGGAGAAAAGCTAATAACAAATTTCCTTGGAAAAAGTTATAAACTGCTGGGCTTCCCTCAGTCCTCCCCCAGGCTAGGGAACATGCTTCAGTATGCCTTAAACAAAATAATGTTCTCCAAACCACGTCTCACTATGCCAGAAAGAAAAAAACCAGCATGTTGAAAATCACTTTGAAGTATCCTTCAGTAACCCAACACATGAATTCATATTCATGCAGCCTTACAGCAATAAAATCAGTTCCATGCTAATGATATAATTGTTTCTTCTATCACTCTGTCTATAAAAGAAGACTAGATAAAGTCAAAGGCAGTGGCCTCTGGCTGATTATGTGTTTTGACAAATTAGATGATTAACTGGAACCTCAAACTCGAGCTTCGTTGTCTCAGTAGACCTAAAAAAGGAGAAGAAAAGACTTACTTTTGAAAGGACACGGATCTACAGGGACCCCAGCCTAGACTGAGAGCACATTATTTGTACTGAACCAAACAGCGGCTGGCATGCACACAGGCTAATTTTAATATAGAAATTATAGCTGTCACTTTAAATAATGGCCACAGCATCTGGTAATATATGCAAAACGCTTTCCAACATGTTCAAGTAGATATGGAGAAACTAAGTTATCAATGACAGTTTTACCACATAATATACCAGTCTAACACTTAACAACACTGAAAATGAAATCCAGAGCACATCAGAAATATTAGCGGAGCAATGACAGTATTTTTGTGTGTATTTATGAAGCCATTTAAATTCACATACAGTCAAATCACAACCTCAGTGGTTGCCTAGGAATGAAACAGAGAAGACTGAATAGCAACAGGCACAAAATCCACCTGTGTTGCTCGAGTTGTTTTATTGAGCTCGGTTTAAAAACTCACATGTGGTGACCTGAACTTGCTTCAGTACATCTTTAAAATCTGCTCTCTGAATATTAAATGAAAAAACATTGTAAGATGAAACTTGGGTACTGTCTGTCCTTTCAGCTAGTGCAGCTCCACAAAGTTGGGCCAGAACTGTTACTTAAAACTTTTCCAATTATTCGTGATGTGACTGAAAATCCTGTTATGAAAAAGTGTACCGCCATCATGTTACAAGTAAACACAATCTAAAAAAATAGCTTTCTGTTTAAAAACCTGAATCAGGGAAGCAAACACCTTCAAGAAACCCCAGCCAATTAAACCCTCTTGGGGCATTTTAAATGATTTTCCCCAAAGACATCAGCCAGATCTGCTTTGTGAATGAGGCCAGCTTCTCAAAGCTCAAATAGCATCAACTTCAATGGAAGTTCAACTTTAGCAAAAAAAACCAAGTAATTTAAAAGATACAGGTGAATAAGGACTAAGATGTGCTAGCGTTCAGGCATTTCCAAACATATTAAATGTATATTAAGAAATACTTAAAATATTAACTGTCTGAAGTATTAAAATGGAAAGATTTTCAGCAGTTCAAATGTCAACCAGATACTTAGGCAAATCTGCATTTCTCCAGTTTCCACAACAAATAACACGTTTTGAAACCAATCTGATGTTTGAATAAAGCTCCTTGCCATTTTTCACAGCAGAAAGATTCCAGTATTGTACCTGGGTAATGAACTGTGCTCTGAAATGACTTATTACAGTCATCACCACAGCCAGCTACATCACCTTTAGTGAGAAGCAAAATAACAATCACACACACTGCTCACGTAGCATCACCACAAGTATTACCTCATTTACAGAATCAGGAAAGACTCAGTTTCAAACCAAGGTATTGATTATTTCAAAATTTAATTCCCCAGTCAGAAGCTATACTAAGAAAATAAAGCCAGTAAAGGGCATTTGCCAATTAAGTAAGTGAGCCTAATCTTGATTTTAAGTTACTTAGATTAGAGATCATAAAACTAGAACTACGCTTTAAGTACCTATGTTAATAGAGTAGGAAGAAAAACAGCCATATATAAAATTAGTGATAAACTTTGTAGATAAATCTCCTGTGTCATTACATGGCCGTGCCTTTAGTTTATAGGAGATCAAAACAGCTGCCAGAAAATACATACATAGGCATTTTGAATTTTTGCTGCTTAAACCTAAGGTACACATTTACCTTGAATTCAAAGGATCAGAATGAGGCTGCAATAAGCACCTACTTTAACATCCACCACCAATAATTAGAATTTTCTTAGCGAAAGCCAACAGAAGCAATCTCCTCAACACCCAGGGTTCATTGGCAAAATTGTAACAGTGCGCTTCTTAACAGTGTTTTACAAGAGGGCAAAAAGAACTGAAAGTACTTTTATATAGAGAACACGTTATTAATAGTCTAAGTTGCTGTACAGGTATTCAGAGCTTTTCCAAACTCAGGGGATCAGTATCTAAGAGATGTTTGCATTCACTTTCCTTTCTGAAAGTCCCCAAAGCACAACAGAATAGCTTCTCCTTTTTCATCACGCTGCAAGAACAAGCATATTTTGATACGCTAAGATGCTTCCATGTTGACATTTTTTTTTAACAAGATATTGTCTTAATTAGTTTCATCTATCATTTGGAGGTTATCTAGAAGACATGTTAAGGATTTTTTTTAGTGAAGCAGAAAAAAAACATATGGTTTTAGATTGCATGTTATTTCTTACTATAAAACCAGTACCCGCTCATTACTGCACATCCCATAAGAAGTTTTCATAGTTGATACTGAAAGCTGTTATCATCTAATTTCACGTGGAAATAAAATGCTAGGATTTTATTCTGCACAAAATACCCACATATTCATCCCTCATTAAACATTGTTGGTGAGAATGTATGACCAAGACACAAAAGGTCTTGCTTTGCCCTGCTGCTGGCTCTGGCAATAAGGTAAGGCTTTGCACCCGCAGCTCTTCCGCTGGCCTCTGTCTACAAAGTTCTCACTCGGCATTAATACGACGTCCCAGCGTGTTAGATGATTATACAGCTACTTGCTAAATTCAAAATTATTTTAGTTAGCATGCTCCTGCTTTTTTCGCATTCTCAGATGTAGGACAAGATAAACTCAAGGTACGTGAGGTCTATCAACAGGTACTTCCCCCCAGTACTGTCTTGTGAAAACATTATGAAAAACTTTACCTATTTACAGACAGTACTTCTGTATGCACCTATAAAAACTATAGCTTTACTTAAAAATCCAAAGCTTCAATCTCTCAGAATTGCAAGTGACAGACAGAGAAAACTATTTATTTTCTAGATAGGTACTGAATAATTTCCATTTTCCCCTATATATACGCCATGGTCTACAAGGCTTCCCAAAGATGTATTTTCTTTAAAAACAGTGATATCTTTTAGAGCACTCCCTGCAACAACATCAATCAAGTTTCCTTTTTTAAGGAAAATGTTTCTAAGTAAACGCACACAAGTACCTCATAGTGTCAAAGGTATTAATGAAGAAAAGTATTTAAAAACACTAGAAAATTATGCCCATCATACCAAGCAGCAATTTAATACTTTAAACAGGCAGCCAGATGGCTGGTTTCAGTCAGCCCATTTCCACTGACATGTATTTAATCAGCTAAGTTACCACAGACAAACAACTAGCCCGGATTTTTAAGAGACAGACAATGACGGAGCTGGAGATCAGCGGGGTTTAGAAGTGACTTGAGGCTGGGGTTTGCCAGCCCTTGGCGGGCCGGAGGCGGCAGGGCTCAGCCCCGCTCCCTGGGCCAGCAGGGTGATTCGGGCACCTGCTGGAAGCCCCCGCGGCGCAGCAGGACCTGCGGGACATTCCTGCGGCCTCGGCCACGATCCGCCAGCTGGGCTCTTAATTACCGCCCCGACGCCCAGCCGCCTCCTGAAAGCCTGCGATCCTTGCAGCGAGAGCTCCAGTAGCCTCGGGCATATAAAATCTCTTTTGCTAATGCCTAGCGGGCTAGCCAAAAATCAGACAGGTAGAGTTTTACTAGTGAGGAAGGGGAAGAAAACGTTCTCACTGCTACAAAGCAAAATGCCCCTCTGACCCTTCAGACTTTTAGTTTATTTATCTCCTCTTCAGTATAGGCCTCCAGCCACCGTCACACTGTAGCTGGAGTTCTTCATTTTCAGGTTGTAAATCTGCTCCCTCCTCAATGGTCAGAGGATTTTCCCAAGAGTTCACTGGCCAGCCATCAAATGGCCACGCTGAAGGACAGGGCCATGCTTTCAGCTACTTAACTGCACTCCCTAATGCCCACCCTCTCTACGCCTGCATTTTATTTCCTCCACATCCTCTCTTTCTCTAGTTCTCCAAAGCACGCTGCTTTTTCACTAGTATTTTTACATTGCTGAAGCCAACAAGTTTTCACCAATCCTAATACACGTTTCAGTGATGGTTCTCCTAAGCAAACTCGGTTTGACCCTGAAGTCAATGATTACGGTCAAAGCCATTTAGTAACGTCTGCGTGCTGTCCCTAGACATCACAGAAGAGGACAAACCTGGGGAGTGAGAGCCGACATTAAAATCTCTGAAGAGGTTAGAGCACGGCGGCTGTTTGGAAGCACGGTAACAGCAGCTGGATCCATAACTACAGCGAGCAGACAGAGCCCCTTCCGTTACTTTACATAGAGAGAATGAGAAAAGGTGTCATAAATTTACACAAATTGCTCAAATATTATGATCTGAGTACTCAAATACTTATTTCTGCCTCAGCGATCTACGGGAAATGTGCAGTTTGAGCTGGTAATACAACCACATGTTAATGACTCCCAGAACCAGCCCCAACTTCAAAACGGCATGCCCTGAAGCCTCATTGCAGAGTGAAATGAAGACATTACTCATGCTAACTTCAAGAAATAATCTCATACTCCATGCTTGTTTTTACACACCATACTGCCGTAGTATTTACTGCCCTTTTTATGCTCTTCTATACACAAGAGACACAAAAAAATGTTTTTATTTTAAACCAGTGAAAGTTCGAGAGGTTTTCTGACAGGTTGAGGGTTTCTTTCATTTCATTTTTAAAAGGAATTAAAAATCTAGATCACAACATCCAACATGAAGCAACGGTGAAAGTCAGTGCCTGGCTTGCTTATTCTCAGAAATAAAGTTGAGCAGTTTCAGGACCTCATCTTTTGAGCATAGATTGCATTCTAGCGTATCAGATGCTGCAGTAATGGGATTTTGTAAATCTGAAACGCATTCATATTGTGTACATAAAGAAATCTCTTGGTGTTTTACTTAGTTTAATGCTTTTTTTCATCCTATGTACCCACCCATGCCCCCCTGCTTTCAACAGCTAATAACCAATACATCTGATGAAAATTAATTGTCTTGACAGCTTGCATAAAAACTATAAAGGTCCAAAGGAAAAATGCTGTGGCAGCATTTTCTTTCTCTGTAGGACAGTAGCTATGGAAACTATCTTTAGAGGCCAACTGGCCTTCATCCCAGTACAACACAAAAAAAATCAAAATGCTACTTTCAGTGGGTTAGTCAGCAGCACCAGTGTTAATTGTCAACCTCCATAACATTGCCGCATGTTAGCTAGAGCAAAATATTCTTTGATTTTGTTGGGAGCAAAGCTGATATGACATTATAGTACTATAACAGATAACACAGAGCCTTATGAACTGTGCTCATATTGGTAATTATTATGATAACCTGTTACAAAGAACATATAAAACATGTAAAACTAGACAGATATCTAAAATACCAATGTGCAAATGATCCATTTTCTTAATAGAAAATATTTTGTTAATTATTATGATAGAAATAATTTAGTCTTATCCTCAGGTAAATACTTGCAGCCAAAGCGGAAATCTCTAATCTTATTTAACTGTCACATTTCACTAACTGAAACTCCTGTCCTTTTGGAAGGGTTTGATCCCATATAGCTAGCCTGAACAAAAGCTGTGATTTCTAATACAGTCTGACAAAATCATCTTTTTTTATGAATGCTGAGAGATTATGAAGGGTTTTTCCCTCAAAAGGTAAGACACAAATGAGCCAGAGGTTGACTAGTGCAAATGCATGTGGCAACTTCCATCGCCAACCACAGAAGAGTTCCTGTAGAACAGCAATCACAGGTCATGAATGAGGCTCTCAAACTTCTGAAGAAATATGTTTTTCATCCAGAACGGTATTCAAAAAGTAGTGAAAGATTTCAGTCATTAAGAAACCTACCTATAAGGAAGGAAGCCGGAGAATACATACACCTCAAGTATACATACATTTCCATCTTTGCAGAGGTTGGTATTTCACTTAACTGTACCATTTTGCGACACTGCGGTACTCCGATAGCTTTCTCCAGTTTTTCTGCAAAACTACTTCTGCCCACACCAGCAATTCTTATTTAAATGGTTTATGGGGACTACCCAGGCAGGACAGAATTATACAGATCAGGTTTATGTTCGATCAAGAGCAAAATTCTCCCCAGTGCCACATGACACTAGTGTGGGTCTACTGGGGGCTACGGAAATGCAACATCCTGAAGGATCTGGCTTGAAACATTGGTACTTTGAAGGGCACTACAAAAAACAAACACGAGTGTATGATTCGCAGGCTAATGTACCAAAAGAGGCACTGGGCTGGCTGTTAGTTGATTATTCAGGTAACCACTGAGCATCCACAAATCAATTATGGTTGCATTCAAAAAAAGTCTATGCCTATTGGCAGAAGATAACTAAAAACCAAGGTGTGTGCCTAAAATACAGGATACCTATGAAACTTTAAAATTGAATTTAGCTCACAGATTACCATCACTGTTATTCATGAACGTCTACATCTCCATCCCGCTGCTTCCACAGAGAAGTTGTGTTTCATCTCCTCTTTACCTCAAGAGGATCTGTACACGCAGGCTGGATTCGCAGCAGGACTGTGTTGGTGTAGCTCCATTTTGTCCGCTGGAGATACACTTCTCTAAGCCTACTACACTACACTGGCCAACTCATTTTAAATTGAAGCCAAGCATGCTATTTTCAGGCCATTAAACCAATGAGGATTATTATAAGTATCAAAGCAGGTCAAGACCACATTCGTTGCTGCATTTTCTCTCGCTCACAACTAACGATCAAATTATGACCCCTGCAGGTCCCTCGTCAGGGCAGTACAGCCATCCCTTCGGGGTGGATGGGCAGACGTGCCAGAGCTTCCCAGGGGCAGCCCTGGGGAAAGCCCACACAGCATTGCTCAGCCACCCCATTCTGTCTCCGTGTAACCTTAGCCACAACCTTCACCAATCTTTCAGGTGCTATATGATTTTCCACAGATGAAAGCTTCTTTCTCTTACTAGAGGAAAGAAGATTTTTAAGCTGTATTTATTAAAGATCTAGCAATGAATGTCTGTTCCTTCTTTTTAATAAATTAGCACCATGTCGAGCAGCTTTCTCTATAAAGCAGCAGATGCAGTCTCTCAGAAATATGTATTTAGTTGCACCGCATATTAGACAGTCAAAGAAATAAATTAAGACCTTCAACGCAGTCTTAATCCAAATTGTTTCACTGGTTGACTGCTCATCTCACCATATGGGAAAGGAGCTTTCACATTTCCTACCCAGACCTCACTGACGGGATGTTTTGTAATATCACTGTAAAAAACCAAAAAGGGCAAGTTTTCTGAAGGCAGAGAGAAATTCACTACTGCTCCGAATGGGAAGAGGGTGCAGACACCCGGCTGTAGAGCTGTGATTTCATCCTGTCATGTAAGAGCTCTGAATCTGAAATATTGATTGGGGAGACTGGAGGGAAGAGGGCCATGCCATGCTTAGATCCCCTCAGTGCCATCAATAAATCCATGCCTGGCTGGAACTACGGGTTATATTTTAGATCTAACAATAGTTCTCATTAATTTACCTGCTACCTTTACATAGATTTATCAGTGTAAGATTGCAGCAAAACACACCAGAAATATTTATTACGTGCCTCATGCTGAGGTTTGATCCAGCTACTACCAAACAAACCAGGTTATGTTTCAACTAACTTGGATCGGACTCAAAAATACGTGGTCCATGCTGCCATCATAAAAAAGATGAGATTAACAGAACTGAAAGGACAGACAATAGAGGTTATGTGCCAAAAGCCTGACTTCCTTTCCCATGTTAATCTCATAAGAGACACCCATGACTGAAAACCTTGTCTTGCTTACCGTCCTTAAGCCTATCACAGCTACACCACTGCCGAGTGAACATGTTAAGGAGATTAATCCAGACTCTAATAATATTTATCTAAGTATCGCTACAAATATCTTTCTCAGAAAAGCCTTTACGTGACAAGGGAGAGATAAACTCACATATTGATACATCCCAACCTACCCAACCTTCACCCTAGCACAAACCCCAAAATCAGCCAACAAAATGCGCAATAAACACCCAAGCATGTTTTCATTACTCTACAAAGTAAATCCATCAGGGACCACTGCCATCATTTGCTTTATGTTAAGTGCATACTACAGCAATGAGTTACAGCATTAGCTTTTATCAAAAATATTTTTAACTAGCTATGAAAAATTTGATCCTTTCTTTGATGCGAGTATCTCCACCCCAGAAAACAAGTCCCAGTAAAATAAAAGATTTCTAACATCTGTTAATACCACACACGCTCTCCTCCAGTTTTACAACTTGGTTTCCTCCACCACTGAAATACATGCTGTTGCAGATCCCAATATCTTTCTCCACTCCTGCTTTCACACTTCGTAACATCTGTATCGCGAATCTCAAGACCTGACAGACTGTTCCACTGCAATTTTTTTTTATTCCTTTAGTTCTGACACTTTCCTAACACAGCTTTTCAAACTTAATAGAATATCCCTTTGCAGTTAAGTATTTTCTATCTTTGATTAATTCCTGCAAACCTGCAGTTCTCTTCCTGAACACAGCTTCACCATTTTCCTCCAAGAGGAAGTAAATCAAAATCCAACAAGGCCATTTTCTTCCTTCTCACCTGCCAAGATGGTGGTGATCTCCCAGTCCCTCCTCTCACCTGTTCACATCGCCTGCCTTACTCTTCCTTCAGGTTCTGCTGCCCCTGGTTCCTGTTCTTTGCCATACAGGTCTATTACAGTCTTTCCTGGCTTAGAAAACAACAGAGTCATCCTTGGTCCTACTTCATTCTCTGGGATCCTTGAGCATGGTCTAGACTGCCACTCATCCTCACCCTTTGTCACCCATGTCTTTCCTAGCAAAATACCAGAATCACTGTTCAACCCTCTGTGAGGCTGGACTTTTCAGGAATCAACTCCTAGCTCCTCATCAGGGAACCATGAAGCCCCACAAATCCTAGCTCAAACCAGGAGCTCCTTTACATGGAGTCCGGAGCTGGAAACCTTGCAATGTTTTGGGACTTTCTGGTTTCCAGATGCAAAGTCTGGACAGAGGCAGTCCACGTTTACAATTTAGGAGATACTATTTGTAGGCTCCTGTTACCTAATAGTCTGATATGGATCTGTAAGACACAATGCCAGCCACGGATAGTCCTAGCAGTTTTGAAGTAACTCTTCAGACAACTGATTTTGTGACAATGTCAGACTTCGAGAACAAATAGAAGTCTCGATTTCAAAAGAGATCTACACCTGCTCTCTAACCAATGTTTCCTCATTTTTCCCTGTACTCCGTGGTCTACTTCTCTGATCATTTGCTGACCTTTGTTTCCCATGTACATTGTGAGGTTTTGGGGCCACATTCTTTCTGATCATATTTTAATCCACCAGGTGCATTTGCACTGGTAATTCCATGTGCTGAGGGGTACTTTTTAGGTGAAAACTTGTCTTGCATCAACATTTAAGGTCTTGAGCACACCATTCATAAGCTTGTAGATTCCCTCCTGCAGTTGTGCACCAGGACAACAACCAGAGTACCCCAGGTGTAACGTAGACACAAGGTCCCCAGCAGCTGACCCCCTGGTGCCTGCCCAGGACCAGCAGCTGGTGCAACCTCTAGGGCCAACTGGGAGACAAAGTGGAGGTATGGTCCTGGACCCACAAAGGATCGCAGCAAATAATCAAGTTCTTTTCTTATTTGTGCCATGTCAGTTGATAATACCGATGCGCCTATTGAGTCCTTGGCTAGGCCTCTATTTCAATGCCAATGCAAATGTAAACATACTTCTTTCAACAAGAGTGAGCATTAAAAAAAAAAAAATCAAACCATAGCAGCATACTACAATGCTGCAATTATTCATTTTCTTTAGGTAACTCTGAAAATGATAACTGGATACTGATACTAACCTACTCACCTACAAGAGACAAGCTGTAGCAGTAGTAGTAAAGCCAATGTTACATGGGAGAGAACCCTGCAGTAAAACATACAGCAAATTGTTCCTACTTCATGAACTACAAATACCCATCTAGGGCTTAGATACCAGAGGCATTCCCAGCAGTCCCCTGTATTACCACATGTGCTATTTACATGAAAAAATATTTTATATGTAGTAAATTGTTTGAAAGTTGGCATGTCAGATTCCCATTAACACCAACAGGAATGGTTATGGCTCAATCTCATTTTCAGTAGCCACCAGGAACCACTTTACTGCAGATGTCAAGAAGGCCAAGACGTGCTGAGTATGGCTCAGTTGGTAGCTTTGGACTTCATCCAAAGTCAACAGAAAGATGCATTTATGGCACTGGGTTTGGCCTACACTCACCACTTATTGCATTTTACACAGTTATGTTCTTATTAAGGATACAGCTGCCCTTCAGGATGCAGTAAGTCAGCGGGGTCATCATTTCACAGACTGCAAGTTGGCTTTTATACCTGAGACTAGGAACATAGGCTGGAACGCAGACATACACAGTGGGCATGGAGAAGAGGTACACAGGCAATTAATTCAAAGAAGGAGAAAGGGAAAGAAAGAGCAGAAAAGCTCTGTAAAGGTCAACTGCTATTGCCACAGAAATGACTGTGCTTATGGCAATGAAACCTGGAATTATTCTAAAAGCTTAAAGCATATAGCTCATCTTCAGAAAAAAAGAACGGCTGAGAATAAGGAAGTGGTATACTCAGTCACAAGTAACTTTATTATCGGCAAATATGCAATGGGATAACGATTTTAGCTTCGGGTAGTGGCTTAGACCAACAACATGGGCAAAACCTTGGCACAGAGAAGAACTGAAAAGTCTAAAGGATTCAAGTGAACATAATGAGAGAGCAGCTGCATTGTCTATTTAGAACAACACAGGCCACCGGGAGCCAAGAGTCTATTTAAAGGGGTTTATACACAATGCAAGGAAACCTATTAGAAGATGGAACAAAGATGTACATGGAAAGCAACTGCTAAATGTTTGGCTCAGATACTCAGAACCACGTGGATTTAAGAGAAATCCTGAGAAGAGAGATGGGTAAAAGATGAATGTTTCTTTTTGTTCTTTCACAACATACAGCAGTGTTGAAAACTTTGTTTCTGTGATATATCAGACTTTTTTTTCCATGTCTTGGTTTTTCCTTCCTGATCTTACTTGCATTCTGATTATTCTGAGGAATAATTTATGTTTCAGATGTGAACTGTCAGTGCACACACCACAGAAAAAGAGGTAGAAGTACTTGACTCTCCTTTATGAGCCATTAATTTCTGTATTTTAAAGATTCCCTCCTTCTGAAAAAAAACTTCCCATTTTCACTTCAAGGGATAAGTATAGAAGAAAAACAAATTCTCAAAGAAATAGAGAACTCCAGGGTCTCTGACTTTTAGAAGAATTTTGCATATATGAGTCTTGCTGGCAGAACACCCAGTCTTTCCCTTAATGTTTAAATCATTTGAATATATTTTTAAACAAAAAAGAAAGAAGTTGCCTGATTTTTTTATTTCATCCACATCAGCTTGGGTCTGTATCCATCACCTAATATCCTAATACTATCAATTCTTGGTCATTCCTAGGAGTTTCCATTATACAATGTAAATGAGACCTAAATATCAGAGAGTTAGAAACAATAAACAGAATTTTGCTGTAGTAATCCCTCCAGACCTTGTTCAGAATGGAAGCATAAATGCAAAACCTACCAGGCTTCTCGTTGATGTTTTTACATGAAGGTTATTAAAATTGCCTTTTCATCATCTGATTTCTGAGCAGTGGCAATTCTGTATTAGTGCTCTGACAACCTCAGCTTTACCACAGTGGTGATTCAGGTAGAAAAAGTGGCCTCAAACCTTCATGGAAACATAAGCCAAAAGCAGAAACACAATTCCCGCTGCTTAAATACCAGTCCCAAGCCAGCTCCATCACACTACACGATTACATTTTAACTAAGTAACCAAACTAATAGCAGCTACCTACCATACCATAATTCTTGAGAATAGGAGCATAGCAAAAGGGGTTTGGGTTGTTTGGGGTTTTTTTGTACAGCACCTCTTTGCAAGCTTTAATCCTGTGAAAACTACACACATGCTTAACTTCACAGGCAGAGTAGCCTATCTATTTCAATGCTGTAACTCTAAGGTTAAGCAGGTGTCTAACTGGTTGCAAAATCAGGGTCTTAAATGGAAAATTTATCAGTGTAAGAAGTGGATTTATGCACAACACCTGGCTGCTGCTGCTGCTGAGCTTATCTGTGTAGGGATTTACCTGGCCGAGTCAAGCAGTGGTGTAGCAGTAACACTCTACAACAGTTGTAACTAACCCTGCACAGCACAGAAGTGGAGAAGTTAACCATTAATAATTATTACAGAAAGGGAGATTCTTTGCTTAAGAAAGAAGGCGACACCAAATACCCACAAAGCATACATTTATACCTCACTCCAGCAAGAAAAACTTGTCAATAAGTAAGTGCTACATGCAATTAACAGCAAAGATGCAGATGAGAAAAAGCTGAAGCAGGAACAACTTTCCTAGGAAACTCTCTAAAAACACCAAGGTACAAAGAGACCAGATTGAAAAAGCCAAAAAGTATAACAGGTAATATTTTTGAGCTAAAGGATATAATGTTCCTGTCTGCAATGTTCAGTAAAAGAGGAAACTACATGAGAGATGCCGAAACCGTCCTGAAGTTTTGATCTTTTTCATTTTTCCATCAGAGCTCTGCGCTGAACTTCCAATTCATCCTTAACGATCAGCACACCACCGCGCTGGGGGGGAAGCACCATATGGCTCACTTTAACTGCGTAAATTGTACGCTGTGACATGAATGGAACTGCTCCATGTACACAGTCAACCACCAGTTTCCAGGATTTGGCGGAATGGGGATTACACCGCACGCTGCAGCCGCTCTGAGAACAAGCAGGTCTTCAGACAGGGGCAGCACCAAGTTGGGCTCAGGCTTCTGTTCTGCACCTCTGAAATCTGCTGGGTCACAAGAAGTTCTGGGAGTGCTTTAACCTGGATGACTCAAGTTTTACTAAAGTATTTTTAACGCAATGGCAATCTAATAATGTACTACTTCATACTGGTTCCCTGCACCGTAATTTTCAAGTTTTAAAAGGAACACATAAATCTACAACAGCAGGGACTTGATGACATTTTTATTCTTGCTACTGGCAAGCTTCATCTAATGCCAGTGGCATTAATCCCAGTGTTCACTGGCAAAAGGAACTAAGTCTTGGTAAATTCAACAAAGGGTTCTGGTCACTTTATCCTGAAAGGGAATACTGTATTTAGCTTATATGATTTGTTTCCTTTTTTAACAAGAAATGGAAAAACATTTTTGGTATTCATGGCAAAAGGAAGTATTTTTGGTTCATCACCAATGACAAGCATCAAAATTCACAGAAAAAAAATTCCTTAGCATTCTGATTACTGCCTAGTTATTCCCCAACCACATTTAAAAATCTAGCCTGCCCATTCCAGCATTTCAGTGCAATTTTTATTGACCTACTAACCTGTAACTCTGGGAAGCCTGGAGCTAAGAATGCAATAATGGCTAGCAAATACAAGTCTCCAAACAGAGTGTAATAACCTTAAGTAAACTACTGCCAAGCAAAAGTCCTGCAGATCAAACAGTTCCCACGAAGCCTTATGCTATTAACTAGCAAAAAAGTCCCATGATATCTCCACAGTCATGCACAATAACAGAGCACTGCGCTTCTGTTTACTTACATAGCTTATCTGCAACCCAGTAATGTATACAGTCAATCCCTCAGATGTAAATCACTTGTCTATTTAATGTTACTTCAATTGTTAAAAACTTTGCTAGCTTTCTAATGATAAACAAGGGGTTTATCTGGAATATCAATTTTTAAGGGATGTAAAAATTTACGGTGGATGTTTATAAACCATTTTAATTCGGGAGTCAATTTTATATCATTACATGGAGAAAAAGAATTGCAAATACATAAAGTTAGCAACAATGTGATATTCATGCAGCTCTGCTTTTTTCCTAGAGGAAAATGCAAGGCCCAGTCACACTTATTCCACCTTTTTTCAGTCATTTTCTGGGTAAACCCACCTCAGAAGATGGAGAGTGGATCTAACACCCTACTAAAGCCACCAGACAGACAGGCTGGTCAGACAGCAGTGGGTCACTTAGCACTCTGCATTTACTTTACACCCTATTGCTTTGTTACTTAACTCGAACTCATTTCAAAAAGATCTCTTTTCTGCCTAATGTACTTCTTCCATCAGTACAATCTCCTCCCGGTGATTTGTGCAATGTGGAGGAGTCAATCTTTAAACAGACAGGAATAAAAATAAAAAAGAAATAAAGCTCGTTAGGATGCTCCTGCCAGAGTCGCAGCACAGGAGGAAAACCTGCTGCCTCTGAAGCAACAGGGCTCAAATGCAGACACCGCTGGTTCCCCTCCCTGCGGCTCAAGGAGGAAAAAAGAAGAAAAAACAGCGTATTGCACTCTTCCCCTGGCTGAGGAGGGGCAGAGCCCCCGCGGCAGGGACGGGCGCGCACAGGCGCGGTGCCGGGCT